>JAKSZP010012254.1:0-78915 GCA_022478985.1 Massospora cicadina
AGAATTCTGCTTATTTCCTTGTACCTATAAAAATCAGTATTGGTCCACATCATGTTTCCTTCAAAGCTCTGGTGGATACCGGAGCAGTGGGGAACTTCATGAGTGTTGAGTTGGCACAACAATCAAAACTGGAAATGGATGTGGGCTCCTCAGTAATGGTGGCCTCTTCTGCTTGCCAGTCTTCATATGTCATTTGCTGACCAACACACTAGTCAATCCACCAGTATAATTTCTGCGATCATTTTTTGGCCATGCCAAACTTGGTGTTCCTGGTGATCTTAGGTGTGGGATGGTGGCGCTGACAACATGTGAAGATTCATTTAGGGTCTAATACATTGTCATTCACCAATGATGATTTGGAGGGAGAGTTCCCTTTAATCAACACCCTCAAGAAGATACAAGGGACCAGCTCTATCACTACCCTAGTTACTTCCGTGGGCATTCTAGCCGATTTTCCTGAAAGCTTAATGTGATATCAGAGAATCTTTGACATGGAAAAGGCGGATCACCTGCCAAAGCATACTAGGTATGATTGTGGATTTTAGACAACCGTGGAGTTGGTGAACATCAACTGCCCATTGTATCCCCATGCAGCGGAGGAAGAGGTTACACTCAATACCTGGTTGGATGATATAGTGAAAAAAGGTTGGTTGTTCAAAGAAACTTCACCCATCGCCTCCCTATCATCTTTGCAAGAAAATCGGATGGATTGCTCCATCCTTGCATGGATTACGGTCACCTGAACAAAATAACAGTTACAGATCCCTACCAATTGCCTTTGGAGCAGACAATCAGTCAGGCAATTGCCAAATCCCGTGTGTTCTCGAAACTGGATCTAGTGAACACTTTCAACCAAATTCAGGTAATGGAAGGAGAGGAATGGTTGACTGCAATCTAAACGAAGTGAGGCATTTTGCAATTTTGCATTATGCCCTTTGGGCTTAAAAATGCTCCCACTACGTTTCAATGGATGAACAACAATGTGTTAGGGGATCTCCAGTTCTTTTGTGCTATTGCATACATCAATGATATCCTAGTTCATTCCCCAACTCCCAAACAACACGCTATCAACTTAGAAGCAGTGGTGGTCACTTTGCATATTGCAGGGCAGTTCCTCAAAGCTTCCAAGTGCGAGTTTTATAAGGAAGAAATCACGTTTCTCAAAACCTGGTTCTTAAAGATGGTGTCACTATCCCTCCCAACAAATTAGATGCGATCTGAGAATGGCCAACTCTGACTACACAGAAGCAACTTCGAAGTAACTTGGGAACTATCATTTTTTTAAAAAATTTCCCCCGCACTTTCCCAGTTGGCCGCCCCACTCCATCCCCTCACTGGAAAAAATGTACCATTTTGTTGGACCCCTGAATGTCAGCAGGCGTTTGAATCAATCAAGGAGGTGTTCGTGTCTACTCCCATTTTGAAACACGCCAATCCCACCAAACTGTATATTGTCATATGATCTCTTTCTGCTAAGCATCACTTTTCGAAAATCAATTCAGCCTGAAATTTAGCTCCACTAAAGAGATTTACGAAAACTATTAGCAAATATGGCAGAAAACCCCGCAAAAGAACCCGCAGGTTATGCCAAACGAGCCAGAACCACCTCCAAACGAAGCAACCCTCGGTTACCCACCTCAGGGTCAACCAGAATCACCCGCTCTCAAGCAGCAGCCATGAAAGCAGGCACCACCCCCCACCTGGAGCTACTTCAACTAGCGCCAGTTCACCTGATCGCACTTCTGCAACCTGCACGCCTAACAGCTCTGTGTGCGCTGCCTCCCACCAACCCGCTGGGCCCCCTCCAACCAAGGAGGCCATCACCCACGCTGTTTTAATGGCGTCTGCTCAGTTGAATGCAACTCAGCCCATCCAGGCATTCACCTCCCCCATTGTGTCAGCTAATTCAGCCCCATCTATTATTGCTGACGCCGTGTTTCTGGCTCCCTCCATGAGGGGCGATACCCAGATACCTGGCCCCCAAATCCTCAGATGTAAGGTTGGATTAGCCGCACATTCTGGTTCACTAAGCACCAAATTGGGACAATCTACTCTTCCCAATGAGGATTCAAATGGCTCGGATTTTGGAACTTCACACCAGTTCCAATCTCACCCGTCCCATTTAAACCCCGTAATTGACACTTCTAAAGTCGGCACTTTATCTCCATATGCTGAAAACGACCAATTCACCAATCAGCCAATGAGTTTTGCCCACGAAATCACAGCAAATACTTAGGCTGAATTTACCCAAATAGATTGGGATGGTGATAAAACATCGCCCTCCTCCCAATTGGCTGGAGTTAATTCCAATCTGGATGGGCCTCCCCAAAAAAGCGAGGCCCAACAATCACCTGGCCCTCAAACCCTCGGATGTAAGGTTGGATTAGCCGCACATTCTGGTTCACTAAGCACCAAATTGGGACAATCTACTCTTCCCAATGGGGATTTAAATGGTCCAGATTTTGGAACTTCACACCAGTTCCAATCTCACCCATCCCATTTAAACCCCATAATCGGCACTTCTCAAGTTGGCACTTTATCTCCATATGCTGAAAACGACCAATTCACCAATCAGCCAGTGAGTTTTGCCCACGAAATAACAGCAAATACTCGGGCTGAATTTACCCAAATAGATTGGGATGGTGATGAAACATCTCCCTCCTCCCAATTGGCTGGAGTTAATTCCAATCTGGATGAACCTCCCCAATTTAGTGAGGCCCAACAAACCGCCCCTCAATTTAATATGATGCCAGCAACTGCTGTAACATTTTAGCAACAAGGGAACTCCGCAAACTTGTCCAAACCACCAGCTCACACTCAACCTGCAATTGCAGCCCAAAGCAAACACAAACGTACCAAAGGAGCCACTGGGGCATGGCAAAAACCTCTGGCACCAACGCTACCCAAAGCTGATACCTGTGAAGTGGCGTTTATTGCTGATGTTAAGAAGAAATGGGCCGAAATTAGAGCGCAAAAAGCTCTACCTCGCTCAACCCTCTCCCACGCAATTCGCCTTTATTATGGGCATAACCCTGTTGAATTCTATACAGAGGATTACTTCTCATACTTTGCAGCGATTGCGGAGACATTCCCAATTAACACCACAATCCATGAATCAGTGGAGGGCCACTACATCGATGTGGGCTTCACTGAAGCTGCCCTTGCTGACCATGCTGCCACCCTCCAGTTCATTATTCCACGCGGATCTCTTCGCATCTCCCGCACACGCTCTCAACTGGAGAAAATTTCATGGGTTACTTTTTCCAACCTGCCAACGACTGTTGATCCTGAGTCTCTTAAAATGGCACTCCATAGTGGTTTAATGGAGTTTGGGTCTGTTCTTTCAGTGGACTTTAGCGTCCCCTCTTACTATACTCCCACTCAAAGAGCTCGCACTGCTAGGGCGTCGTTCATCCCCTCCCCCACTGTATCCCGCAACATTGAGGTTATTCCTCGTGTGGTGGTAGTTGGGGCATGCCCTGAGACTTTTTTGTCGACCCTGATCAGGCGCGCCCCCGGTGTTCATAATGTAACGCCCTTGGACACTTGTATAGTGGCTGCACAGCTCAAAAACAAGCCCTCTTAGCCACCACCCAGGGGCTAAACCAGGCCAAAAACGATCCCATGTGGCCGCAGCAGCAATTCCATAACCCACACAATGAGTTCCCGTTCAAGACCTGTCCCCTGAGGCCTTACGCCTAGCAGTTGAAACAGCTAACCCCACTATTGGTATGGGATACCGTCGCGCTCATGCCCCCCTTCCAGTGGGCACCTTCTCCAATCTCCCAGATTCAACTCCCTCTCTCACCAAGCGCAAGGCATCTCCCACAGGGTGCCCCTCATCAGCCACCCACACTCAGGGCTCCGCGGCACCCCCACCAACCTCCACCAGCAATTTATCGCATCAACCCTCAGCTCCCAATGGAGCTATGCCCACCAGCATGGACTGGCAACCTGCGGCCTGCGGTAGAAGTGCCACCTCAAAGAGTCCTACCCCAACCCCACAGTCCATTTCGCGCGGATCCTTTGCAGTGTTGGAGGAAGTGAATATGGACTCAGACTCATCAAATGGGGACACCGCGGAGGTCACCATTGAGCACCCTCAGGTCCTTCCCCTGCAACGGAGCGGGGGCAGCATCCTAGGCTGGCTTACTGGGTCCTCCACCCCTCCACCCTCTCCTTCCCCTCAGAACCCTCGAAGCTCCTCACGGATTGCAGCTAATAGTCAAGCTAAAGGACTCAAAACTAGCCGCCTCACAGCAGCAGGTTTAAGCGCTGGCAACCCCCAGGACATGGAGGGGAACAGCTATGAGTCCCCATGGCAGCACCCTGGCCCTGCAATCCATCAACGCAAATGGGTTGCGGGACTTTAAGCGGAGAGCCCGCCTCCTCCAAAATTTCAGGTCAGCACAAATTGACATCGCTGCTGTCCAGGAGCCCCATATCCTCCCCCACGAACAATCTGCATGGAATGAACAGTTTGGAGGCAACTCCTTCTGGACAAACCATGCCGCCCTTATTGTTTTGAATCCCCAGGTTAAAACCCATTCTTTTTCACAATATCTAGGTGGCCGCCTCATACTGGCCAAACTCACCACTCCTGACTTCTCCTTCTTCGCTGCAAGCATCTACCTGCCTAATGCAGGTCAGGAGCAAAATCGGCTCTTGGAAGAGCTCGTCCAACTCAATCTCCCAAGGAATACAGTCCTCTTAGGAGATTTCAACACAGCCATAAGTCGCGTCCGTGACTCTTACCCCCTGCAGCAAAGGAATGCCCTGGATCAAGTCGCCTCCAGGATTTCCTTCGCCTGAGTGGCTTTATAGATGCGCTTCCACCCTCCGCGTCTGGCCTAGGTTGCATGACTAGGATCCAGTATGATGGAAGAGCTTTTCAGTCAGCGTCACGCATAGATATGGAACTGATTGGCCCCCTGCTAATTGGCCGCGTCTCCTCTCCCATCTCTCGTGACAACCATCTGAGTGATCACAGGTCACTCACCGTTGTCCTCACCACCACACTTAGACCGTCGCGTAGGTTCTGGCCTAGGGTTGCCCCAGCTCTTCTCAACAACCCCTTCACTAAGGAGAAGCTGTCTATGACCATCCGGGAGACTCTCACCTCCCCCCACCCCACCTGCTTTACCACAAGGCTAGATGGGCGGTGACCAAGGAGGGCATCACCCGCGTTGCTTACAACTTTGCCAAAGCCCAGATGACTGCAGCTCGCGCCAGAGTCAAAAGGGCGGAAGCCAGAATCAGACATCTAGAGCGAAACTGCCAGCCCTCGCCCTCTCCCAGATGGTTGGAAGACTGGGAAGCGGCGCAGGAAGCACTCCGCTTGGAGCTCACACTGCAGGAAGAACGGGCAGCAAACTTTACAACATCTCGTTACTATGCTCAATGGGAACGCCCCACCCACTTCTTCTTTCAGAAACAGAAAGCCCGGTCAACAGTGCAGGATATTACTACACTGAAGATTGGCACTACAACCACTTCAGATAAGGAGGAAATCACGCAGGAACTACACCGCTTCTCCAGCCTCTTCCAAGCCACCCATGTGGACCCGTCGGACATCCAAGGCTTCCTGTGGCGGGCTCCAGAGCCGCCCATTGACCCACGGGCTGATGAGGCTCTACTGGCGCCTATTTCCATCCAGGAGGTGATGGAAACCCTTCTGAAATCCCCACGGCTTAAAGCCCCAGGCCCAGACGGAATACCCTTTGAGGTGTACCTTCTGGAACCTGCAGTGATAGCCAGAACCCTCCGCGACCTCTTCGCTGCACTCTTGGTGAATGGCGAGGTCCTCCCCAACTCCAGAGGCTCAATCACGACCCTCATTAACAAGAAGTCAGACCGTGAGAACCTGGCGAACTGGCGCCCTATAGCGTTGATCAACACAGACCACAAGCTCTTCACGAAGCTTCTGGCCAACCGCATCACCAAATGGGTGTCACCTCGCCTCTCCCCATCCCAGTACGGTTTTATTCCGGGGAGGTCGTTATGGGACAACTATAATGACCTTCACGTGACTTTGACTGCTAACTCTCATAAGGTGAATGGCTTTGTGGCTCTCCTGGATATGGAGAAAGCATATGATCAGGTAGCCTGGAAGTATATTGATGCTTCCCTGGCCCGCTTCCATCTCCCACCTGCAGCTAGGCGCTGGATATCAGCGCTCTATGACCAACTCCACACCAGAGTCCTGGCGCCAATGGGTTTTACAGTGGCAGTACCAGTTGGACAAGGTCTCCGGCAAGGGGATCCCCTGAGCCCTATCCTTTTTAACATCACCCTTGACCCCCTCTTGGCCTCCTTACAGGACAAGCTAACAGGGATTCTGGTCCCAGGTAAAGCCCCCACACGCACCATGGCATTTGCAGATGACACTGCCATTGCATTTGGCTGCCCTGGGGATGTTGCCCTCGCTGCTGTGACCATTGAGAGGTACACCAAGGCGTCCAACGCCATGGTCAACACCTCCAAGAAAACAGTTGTACAGGTCGGCTCCCCCACCTTCCCCCCACCATTTGGTATTGAACCTGAGCGCGGTACCTTCCGTCACCTGGGCGTTCTCACCAACCAACAAGGAGTTGCGCTAAAAGACAATGAGGACTTGCTCCTTGCGGCAGTTAACTCCAGGATTGCCAGCTGGAACCAGCAGCACATCACCCCCCAGGGTCGAGCTCTGATGGCCAATGTGTTCCTCCTCTCCAAAGTCTGGTTCCTAGCGCACGTCTTCCCATTCACAGATGCCTTTTATACGCGGCTCAATTTACTCCTCCGCTGTTGGATCTGGGACTCAAACCATCCACCAATGGCCCTCTCAACCATTGCCCGACCCTGCAATGAAGGGGGCCTAGGGCTTCTAGACACGCGATCCCACGCCACCACAATCTTCCTGAAGTTCCTATGGCCGATTGTCTGCTGGGACGCGACCCCCATGCCCCAATGGGCGCCCGCCCTCCGCCAGTCAGTGTCAGCAGCTCTGGGTCTTCCTAGAGCATCTCTGATCTCATTAGGGGAGTGGCTCACAAACCACCCAGGCCATCGCCTAAAACCATCCTCATCCCCCTACTGGAACCAGGCTCTCCTTGTCCTAAAACGAGTAGGCGCGCGGATCCACCATGCCTTCCCATACAGAAGGGAAGGCCCTGGCCTCAGCCCCCGTCGCCATGCAATTGTGCACAATGGACAAGTTGTCACAACTCGCCTCAACCCCCAAGATCGTCCTCCCATCTGCCCAAGACTCCTTGAGCTCCTCCCTCCCTCCGTGAGATTTGACCTTAAGGAATTGTGGAAGGACGTCTATCACCCCATCCTGTCAGCAAAGGTGTCCAACACCTTATGGAGGGTGCTCCACTGTTCATACAGGACAGGGACTGGACTGGCCCTACCTTCCAGCACCAAAGCTGCCCCCGCTGTGTGGAGCCTATTGAATCCCACCTCCATCATTTTTTCACCTGTCCAGGTGTCGCCACATTTTGGACAAAGGCCCGCGCGCTCCTCCATGCTCAGCCCTGATCTGGACACCCTGTGCAAGACCTCATGTTCGAGCAGACATTGCCTGGTTGCCACCAACCCCTCCGTGTCCTCGCCTATGCCACAGCCATCTGGACCATCCATAACTCCTTCCTTCGTGCTGCCTTTGACCAGCAGGTGTGGACCCTTCCACACATGATCACCCACTTTCAGGTACACTTTGAGATGGCCCTGAAGGTCTGCACTATGTCGCCAACCCTCCCCCGCTCAGTTGTCACCGCAGCACAGCTCTGGCGCACAAACCCCCTCCCTTTCTCAATGCCTCCTCCCTCCCCTTCCCTCGCCTCAGGCTCTTAGGAGCCCAGGCGTACTTCAATAAACATCAATGAATCCCCCCTCGGGTTGGGACCATCTAGTACTAAAAAAAGATAATTGGCTAGTATATAAAGAATGAGCAGTATTAATCAGAAAAATTCTTTAAAGTGAGCTTTTGTACCTTGTCTTCATAGAAATCCTAGGAAAGTATTCAATAGCACTTATGTACTTATTGTACCTATGAACTAGACTGGATAAGAACTAACTTTATTTATGATGATGACTTTCCTTCTCACTAATAACTAACTTCTGAAAGAGATATTTTTAAAGCCCATTTAATTTGAAGCAAAAATTTAATTTTTACAATGAAAAGCATGAAGTTAGACTTAAATTTAATTTTTAGGCTCTATATATCTTATTAGCTTTCTAAGTCTAAAAAACCTGTCTAGATGTAATGTTTCCAAGATAATCACAATAACAGTTTTCATAATAAAAATTATAGTTAATTTATCCTAAAAAGTTTTAAATAAGAAAGTCCTTTATTTTAAGAAAATTCTACTAAGAAAAAAATTTAAAATTGAGTGATTCATTAGGAAATAATAATTTTTATTAATTATATGAAGGGTTTTTGCAAAGTTACTTTTTTAAATAATTTAATATTATAAAAAAATCTAGTGATTGTATACCAATAAATAGCTTATTTTTTTAGCACTAGGTGGTCCCAACCTAAAGGGGATACATCAATCTAATAAATGGCTTATTTAGCTCCCTATAGTTTCAATGCTACCAGGGCAAAAAATAACAAAACTAAAGAGATAAACTAAAAAGAAGAAAAGAATTAGTTGAAATTGAGTAAAACTAAATAGACTTTGGGTTTCTGATAACTTGAAACTACTATTTAGTTATTTAAAATAAGATAAAAATCTTGTTTTTGTCAAGGTCAGTACACTTTATCATGATGCATAATGGTTATGCCTTATGTAAATTTTTCTGGTAAATTTATTGTAAGCTCTTCTTACCATCTAATGTAATATACTCAGCTTTTTGCGCTGAATCTACAATAAGAAATATCTGATTAAAGATACAATCTTATATATATTTTTCAATGTATGAGATAAGAAGATAAATAGAGGTGTTGTGGATTGAAAGTCGTTATTCAATGGGCATCAAAGATACTAAAATAATTAGTCTGTTTTCCTTTTATTATTTTAAATACAAAGTTGACGTTAAACTAAAAAGAAAATTTGTTACAGTGCAATAAGTTTGTCATTTTGAGTATTGTATTTTTCAAAAGAGATTATTTTTAATATTTAAAAGCTAATAAAATTTAAAAATGTATCACTTTTAGACTCTGTTAACCAAATACATAGCTTTGTAGATTTATGAGGTGATTCATTAATTTATTTATATATAAAAAAGCTAAAACCATCTTATTAGACAAACCATTAGGCTTTAGTTTCTTTGCGCATATAGACTATAATCATAGCTTGCTTTGATGAATGGTGATCAAAAAGCTCCTATTAAACTTACAAATTTTAAAAAAATAGTAATGCTCTTTTCACTCCTGTTGTACTTTTAATAAGACAAGTCTTGTAGTTAAGACTCTCATAGCTAATAAGATATTGACCTAACTAGAGCAGATAACTTAGTTTTTAGTATACTTTTTAATATTTACAGGCTGCCATAATTACTACTGATTAAAGTTTTTAGGCTATGCTTTATAGCAGACCTAATTATGATCACTCCAGCAAAAAAATAAAATTTAGTTACTAACTGATTAGAGTTTAATACCAACCCAGTTTTTTAAAACAATGAATTTATGAGAGCACTCATTACAGAACTCAAAAAAGTCTTCTAGTGGACAATAACAACTCTTTAGATACTAAAACTGATAGTATCTTATTAAACTATATATGTTTTGGCGCACTGCTGAATTACTAGTTGAACAGGTCCAGCCTTTAAAGTTATTTATTATCTAATCTAACTTTAAACTTCACCAATCGTAATAGAGAGGGAGCTCAAGTTAACATCTGCACTAACAATCATACCATTGAGTAAGATAGTTTTTTAAAACTTTCTTTATCAATAGTTATCTAAATATGAGAAACAATATTTGGTATTTAGTGTGAGGAGATTTATAAAGACCTAATGTGGAGCGGTATACTATGCCCATTCTAGATTAACTCATTAGGAAAATTTTAATGCACATACCATTTTAGAGGATCTTCAAAAATTTTATAGTCTATAGTCAAGAAGCAGAAAAATCAGTTTGTCCTTGAAACTAGTGGAGGATAAACTAGGAGCATGAATATGGATTAATCTCAGGTGTGGCCTCTATTTTAGACGTCCATGGGTTCATTTGGTCTAAGTGTAACTCATAAGTGTATTACGTTGATATAGACTCTTATCAAAGTTTAAAGTTCTTATAACAGCTTGTTATATGATGTCAGGCTTTAAATACAGAATGGGGAGCAAGGGGGTTGTAACAATTGGATTTGCAGGAGATGGTTTTACTAACTCCAGAACCTTAGATAATTTATCACATAAAATGGTTGCAATATTATTTTTGACAATGAAGATTGGATATATTGTAAATATTTAGTTAAAATAAAATTAAATTTGGTTTAGTTTACAGCCAGCCATTCTTGGTGAGAACAAATTGGCTTCCACGCTTAAACTATTATTAATTAATTTAGCTCCAAGTTCCACTTATAGCTTGGAGGTAGCATTGACCAAATTACAGTTTTAAGTTTAATAGAATGCACTCACTGCCATGCTACCAAAAAATAAACTGCCCTATTTTCTTAAATTTAATTTTTTAAGTTAAACTTGTAAATAATTAAGTTTTACTATAAGCGTGGTTTATAAAGAAACTCATCTGATGCTTTTGTTTACTGATTAGTATGTAAACCATTCAAGAGACCCAGAAATGCGCTGAGATTGGTTTACCCACCATACCTCTGTCATGTGGGCACCAGGAAAACCATGCAATACTGAGTTTCATCTAAAATCAGAGCGGAATTTTTCTTTTTAAATCAGAAAGCTTACCTGGATCGCCATTAGGATGAGGGAACATTCTTTTGGTATCTAGCTTGTTTTACTACAAAAAATTGGATATTTGGGTTGTTATGAGCGTTAAAGGGGCGAGAATACTAACAAATAAAGAGATTGTGCTTATGAAATCAATGGTTTTATTTAATTAAAGTAAACCGACCAGGGGACAGACATTACCAAATATATGTGAAACTAAGAGAATAACTACGAAATATAAAAATTGGGCACCCCAGGGTACTCAAGTTACCCCTGTTGCCAGCGGGACTGCCAGGTATGGGGGGTTGGTGCACTACTCTGAGGGGGTTTCCCCTGCTATGGAGCAGGTATTATGGAAAGGGTCTGTGTGGAGGAACCAGAGTGGAAACCATGATTATATGAGCGCTTTTTGTCTTGGTCTCATATATCCATAGAGCCAGGCTTGGAAGTGCTCTAGTAAGTGGACATGGAATCTGTTAATAATCCCATGAATGGTTAGACCGTGCCCTTAAATGCATCTAATGCATTTGTGTGTATTGTCCACATTGCAATGGGTATTATTAGGGAGCGGAGGGTATATTGGATTGGTGACTTGATCTGGAGCGCGAAGATACTCTTTGATATCGAGAATTCCTGTTTGTTTTAAATCTTAAGCAGGCGTGCGACTTCCTGCCATATAGCTTTGGTTGGGGGGCATGTTTCTAGGCGGTGATGTAGGGATCCCTCCCCTCCACAGACTGCACATGTTTTGTGGAGGGAGTTGGAGCAGTCCGCCGTCCTATAGGTCCTTCTCAAACAGCGCCAGGCGTTTGCTCTTAGCCTTGATTGTAGGAGTGGGTGGTGTGTCATTTTCCACATTGCTTTCTGTATGGTTAAATCATAGGGAATGTCCAAAATATCTAGGTATTCTATCCTACTATGCTTGGGGTTGTTGCGAGCATATCCCTCTGGGGGTGGTTTTCTGGGTTTCATAATTTGAATTGGGGGCTGGGTCATCCCCTTCCCTGTATAGTACCCATGTTCTCTATGGTCCATCCCATACAGCAGATAGCTTGGAGGATATGTTTGAAATGAGGGGAGGTTCCATGTGGACCCGTTGCAGTAGAGTGCTTGGCAAGGTATGAAAGTAGTCTGGGTGGACTATGTGGGTTGGTTAATTTGAGCGCCTGTGCAAAGTTAGTTCTTGCTGCTCTGGACCAATGTTGTTGCGGGAGGTCTGGAGCAAGGATTTCCTTTATCTAGGTACCTAGGATGTGATTGGAATGGCTCTCAAAATCTATTAGTCCCATGCCTCCGCTTGAGCATGGGCCAAATAGTGTTTCCATCCGTATAGGAGGGTGAGAGCCAGGCCACAGCCAGCCCTGGATAAGCGCGCGAATTGAGGTTATAAAGGTAGGTGAGAAGGCTATTGCATGGGCCTGATACCACAGTATCGGGAGGATGAGCGAGTTATCAACTGTAACTCGTCCTGTTAGTCCTGGGGTTCTTCCCTTGAGGGAGGCGACGCGTTTGGATACCCGTTGTAACAGGTTACTTTCCATTGTCTCATTAGCATATCCCCCTGATTCTAGCCAGATTCCAAGGTGTCGGACAGAAGTGGTGGTGGGAGGTGTTGCAAAGGGTAAAATAATTGGGTTTTTTCTTCGAGTGTTGGTGTGAGGTTATGATGTTGTGGCCCAATTGTTTGTGTATTTTCCTAAGAGGATGATTTCTGTCTTCCTTTTGTTGAGCGATGCATTGCTCACCTTGTAGTATTCCTCTAGAGTGTGTTCCAGCTGTCAGGAATCTTCATTGTTTGCTATACCTGCTACGCAGTCATCTTCAAAGGCCAGTATCTTGACTGTTGGTTGTCCTTGTGCATTTATCCCCATGAGACGTGAGTCAGTTACTCGGAGGAGCAGGTCAAAGCTGAAATTGTATAGCAGTGGGCTGAGGGGATCCCCTTGTCTGAGCCCTCTGTGTGGTTTGATATTGTTTGTTAGGAATCCAGGGCCGCATACAGCCATGGTTGCAGATTCTTTTTGGAGCATCGCCCATTTTATGAACCTTGGTGGGAGTTTGAAGGCATGTAGACATTCTTTTAGGTATGGCCAGATAATACGGTCATACGCCTTTTCCTGATCCAAGAAGAACAGGGCACCAGTTGCTTTGGATTGGCAAATGTTTGCAACAGGGTGTATGTTGTTCCAGATTGAACGCCCTAGTATAAACCCAAACTGGTTGGGTGATAGGACGTCAGATGCAATTGCGCCTAATCTAGCTGCTAGAATTTCTGTGTCAGTGTTGGAGAGTGCAATTGGGCGCCAGTTGGCCAGGTCCAACTTGTCACCCTTTTTATACAAGATTATAACGTAGGATTCATGGCCTCCTGGTAATAGGCGTGTTTCCAACAAACTCTGGTTCATTGACGCCAATAGGAGGGGGCGATTTTTTGAAAATATTTTTTGTAAAATTCGTAGGGTATCCCATCAGGCCCTGGGCATTTCCTACGTGGTGCACCGCGAATTGTTTCCCAAAGCTCCTCCCATGTGATAAGGGATAGTATATTGTAATTTGGTGGTGTACTTTGTATCTTGGCAGTTTGAATAAATTCTTTAATTTTTTGTGTATCTGTTGGCATATCACAATATAATTTCGGTGTAATAGCGGTGTACTTCCGCCTTGACCTCCTCAGGGTAAGTTGCCACGGTGCCGTTGGTCTTGCAGACCTGTGTGCACATGGGCTGGTTTCTGTGGGAGTGGAATTGGCAGAAAAAGTATGTTGAACAGGTATTGCCTTCCTTTTATGAACTTACCTCTGTTTGATACTTTGATTCTGTGTTGGTGTTCAAAGATGAGATTGTTAAGTTGGGCTGAAATTTCTGCCCATTTGCGTCCCCAATTAAGGCTATAGCCAGATCTCGGAGTATTTATTTCCAGGTGGTCTAGTTCTGCCAAGGTACGCTTGATTGTGGCTGTGTCCGCGGTGTACTTGCGTGATGCAATATGTCAGGTTTTGTTGATTAAATCTTTTTTGAAATTTTCCCATGTTCTGATGGGATCCAAAGTGAATGGGGCTGTGAATTCTGGGTTTGTAGCCTTGTTTTCAACCCAGTCAGATATCTCAGGTAATCTTATATTTTCTGGGTGAAGCTTTCTCCAAGGCGACACCTGTGTGTGGGATTGGGTTGGTGCTAACTGCACCGTAACTAATCGGTGATCAGAAAAATTGATCTTTTTTGTTGTGAATTTAGAGATTCTTGAGTGGTGGGATTGTGGGATGAGGATGTGGTCAATATGACTCATCGATATGAGCAGTCCCTCACATATGTTGGGTCTTGTCATGTGGGGAAGGATTGGTGAATTGGGGGGAAGAGCATCCTGTAAGCCAAGAGATGCCTACATTGTGCGATATTCAATGTGTCCAGGTGGGTATCCCCTGGGATTAGGCCATCGATCTGTATTGAGTTTATCCCAGCAGTTGAAATCGCCTAACATGATGATATCTGGTGGGAGGGTGAGGGTAGAAATTTTTTTAATTTTTTTTTCTCTTGGTTGCAGTGCATGGTGCATAGATACATGCTAACGAAATTATTTCATCTTGGCACGTGATTTTTGCTACCAGGACTTGACAATGCAAGTGTGATGATGAATTTGTAATTTTAAATTTTTTGTTGTTTTGGACTATCACCTCACAGTGAGACGTCCATACTGATTGTGATGGTGTGACCCTGGTTGACCAGGATTCTTCTTCCCCTTGTAGGCAGTGAGTTTCTTGGATGGCCAAGATTTCTACAAGAGGTTTTTGCAGGAATGCCAGATTTTTGGCTTGGGACGTATGAGCCCTGGCTCCCGCGATATTTAACATCCCTATTGACACTGAGGTGCCCGCGGCGCCTCAGGGGCAGTTGGGAGGACCCTCTGGTCCTATCCCACCGCGGCTCATTTTGGCCATGCTCTGCGTCTGTACTCCAACTCTTTCACTGCCATTGTTGGTTCCCTTGATCTGACCCAATGATTCAAGGGAATTGCGGTTTTTTGCATTTGCATCAACTTTTCCTGCACAGGTCTCATGTTAATTTGATGTGGGTTGTTGATTGGATTTTATATTTTTGAGGTTCAACTTTGTTGCATTGTGCACCGCATTTTCACCCAAATTGCGGTTGCATTGTTCCTCAGTATGTGCATGACTGATGACGCTTTGTGGCTCAGTCTGGTTAATGTGAAAGTTTTCGACCTGGACATACTGTTCTGAATGGTTGGTTTGGTGAATATCTGAAATATCCTCTTGAATTTGTCTGTGGTTAATGGCGGATTCTGCATGTGCCGCCGCTTCTGCCGCTGCTCTCTTGTGGGCTTTTTATGCTGCTTTATGCTGTTTACTTGTAACTGGGTCCACGATGGAGTATAGTCCATCTTCACCCCAGCAGAATGGGTGGTGGCCATCAGTCATTTTGGCAAAGTTTTCATTATCTTCGTCCATAGCTTCTTCACAAAAATCATTTTTCATTAAGCCCTCTTTTACAGGGCATGCATGTTCCTTGTGGCCCAGTGAGCCACAGTGGTTGCAAATGGGTGGTGCGCGTTCCAGTGTAAACTGGAATGCAGCCAACTGGCCCCCATCTGCAAAGTGAAATTCTGCTGCATGGGGAATTCTGGATAAATCCTCTTCCACTTCTGGGAAGGGGTGGATTACAGCGATAGCTTTGCCCATGTACAGGTCGGGAATTAAGCAAAATCGCTGTAATTTGAGTTGTTGGATTTCTCCATAGGCCACAAGACCTTTGCGGAGCTCCTCCTCAATTACCTTACAAGGAAGGTTGGTGGGGAGCGAGTCAAAGGAGATGAACAAAGTTTTTGCTTTGTTCCATCTGGTGCACACGGTGCACACAATTTTTGCCCTCAGGGAGGGCAATTTCCACACAGATTTTTGCTGTGGCATCGGCTTCATTGGATTTTCGAAACCAATATTGATCCAGCTGCAGCCCATGTTGTTGGTGGCTACATACACTGCGTGAGGGAAAAGTGAGGGCTGTGCCTCACATGTTTTATCCCACAGGGTCGGTGACTCATCCCCAAGGAAGAGTCTGATTCATGTTCCACCTTTGACAAAGGTTGGTTGAATTGAATGTACATGTATTGCGCATGCTTTACAGTAAATACCATAAACCCAGACGGTGTCTGAGTTTGCAATTTTTTTATGGCTTGGGTTCCTGGTCCCCCTCCAGGGCATTTCTTGCCCTTAGTTGCACCATTAAGCGCACCACTTGCCGCGACGCTCGCCCATGTTGTATTATTTTTGTTATCAAAGTCACCCATCTTTCCTGTGTGTGATTATCCAAATTTGCTGTTCACATTGAATCGTAGTAACTAAAGTGATTGTTACAAGAAAGAAAAGCATGAAATCAATGATTGTTAAATCAATAAGCTCTAGGTTTTAAAATTATGTCAGACAAAATCTAAGTGTGAGATTTTAAATCAAAGTCAAAAATACAAGCCATTTTTTATTATAAACACTTAGAGATCTAGTACAAGATTTATATCTAATGTAAATATCTTTTTAGTAAATGAAAAAACATCAGTAAAAACAATTTTTAAATTATAGATATAATGAAACAGTATTTTCTTATAAGATGCTGCAGATGTTAGACTTATTTACTTAATAGGTTTCAAACGGTTTGTTAAATAAAATAGGTAATCCTGAAAAAAAATAAAGTAAAAAAGGTCAGCTTAACTCAGTTAAATAAAATGTTACAAATGTTTATACCCTGAATTAAGAAAAATTTAAAGAATATATACTTTTGATTTTGGTTTCTGGTCAGAGTCTGGTGCCTCCCACAAGTTCTTAGGTTTTCCCCTTTTATAAACTTTAAGTACTAATACTGGTAGTATAATTTACTTTCTGTAATGGTTTTTATTTTTAGAGAAAAATTGATTTAGGACTTGATTTTTGTTTATATAAAACTTAAATGGTCTTAACTTTTATTTCTCGTTGCAATCACTATTGCAACCTATTCAATTCAAGACTGAATCTAGTTTGATAATCTCACAGAGGAGATTAGTCTGCGCCCATGTCAGGGAGCAGTTGGGCAAGCAAGGTAAGAGGAGCAGGCGGAAGGCCCGCGGCCTCCAACGTTCAAAAACGCCCTGGAGAATCCAGCAAAATTGACAAAAATACTAAGAAACTGGCGGTCACTATTTCCCTGGAGATACTCGCATGGCAAGCACGATGCAACCAGTACATCAACACGCCACACTCCCAGCCACTTTCATCAGTGGAATTTGGAGTCCGCATGTTTCTGGATATCCAAAAAACGGCCTTATGGGAAAAATTTTGTGAAGATGTGCACACAATTTTCCTGACTGCGGTGTATGTTGCACCTCACTCCATGTCATGCGGTTGGCTGGACCTAGGTTTTGAAAGCAAAACGGCAGCAGATGAGGCTGCAGCGGTGCGCGTAGTGGTCGACCTCCCTGAAGGGCAATGGGTCATCAAAACTAAATGCACCAGATGGACAAAATCAAACCAAATTTTGCTCACGTTTGACTTTTTGCCTACTACAGTAAAACGTGACAATTTGAAACAACACCTGAAAGATGGTCTTGCCATATATGGCGAAATACAATCTTTTGAAATGCAACGCTTCACGCTGATGCCACACCTGTGCACTGGCAAAGCCATCGCAGTTCTGACCCCAACTGAGGAGATCGTGAAAGACCTAACCCAGATCCCGCGCTCCACTTTTATTGATATCACAGGGCATACTACCCACCCATTCTGGGTGACCGTGGACAGCGCGCCCCCCATTTTCACCCACTGTGACACATTCATCCATAAGGCACATGCATGCCCCATCAAGGAGGGCTTCAGATTCCAAGAGCACCCCTCAGCGGCCATGGCCAGTGGAGAGGCGCACTACAAACCAACTGCAAGCACCAAGGAGGCCTTCCCGTGGGGAGCACAAGGCTGCTACTACTGGTAAAGCCTATCTCCCCACAAGAGCGGAAGAAGGCCAAGCAGGCCCATAGGGCCGTGGCTAAGGAAGCGGCCAAAGCCACCACTGCTATCCCACTCTCACAATGCCAGGAGGACATGGAGACCTTCGCGGTGGAAGCAACTCAGGAATCCATCAAACAATCAGATTGGGAAGCCCATGCCAAGCGGGCCACTCGATCTGAGGATCTGATAGGAGACTCAATCTCACCCAATCGTTGCACCCAAGCCCTGTTCAAAACTGACTTGGGACCTATCCCAACAGAAAATTTTTTTTGACCCACTCAATGGTGCACCAAACTCACCCGCACCACAAAAAATTTGTTCGACGTCAGGAAAACAAAAAGAAAAGGCTAAAGCCAATGTGACTCTTTCCGCAAAAATCAACAAAAACTCTGATAGCGTTGCTGCTAACACCTGCACTGCTGTAAAGGCCCGCGGGGATCTAGAAGAGGATGGTGGGCCCAGGTGCCCACCCCTCACACCTAAGGTGCGATGGGGGAAACCTTCACTCTAGGGACATTGAATATCGCTGGACTCAAGGCCTCATGAACCCAGGGCTAGGAAACTGAGTTTTTTACAACATAATTTACCCGTGGATATCCTGGCCATCTAGGAGTCCCACTGTCCACGAGGTTCCGAGGAAGCTTGGAAAACAATGCTCCTCCCATCCCTATCCTTTTGGTTGATGCACTGTGGGGTGCTAATTCGGAAAAATAATATTTTTAAATTTTTATCCTCAGAAACATTCCTAAATGGCCGAGTGCTTGTTGTCACCTTCTTGTGGGCTGACGTAGCACACACAATTGTCAACATCTATGCCCCAAATGGTGCACGCGAGCATCAGGAATTTTTCTCATCAGTCAAATCCCTCCCACTACCCCCAGACTCCTTCCTAGTTGGCGACATGAACTGTTGGCTAAACACACCAATGGACCGTTGGCCTTCCTCCTCCATTGCCCCCCAGGGTCATGTAGAACTTCACATTCTAAAGGCCACCCTTGGGTTAATGGATGTGCTGCCATGGTGAGCCCTGCTGCTCAAAAACATGATGCGTCCCCACGTCCATAACAGCCAATTAAGGTCCATGACCCATATTGACCTTATTCTAATGCTGGCGAAATTCCAACCCCACATCTTCCACTTCAAGACAGCAAAATTGGAATTCTCTGACCATTGACTGGTCTCACAAACCTACCACCACCTGTCACAGCTGCTAAGGCCCCACATTGGTACAAAATCCGCCCCCCCGAGCTCAGGTCGCCAGGATTTTCCACGTGGGTAGAAGAGGCAACTTTGGCAAAAAAGTTTGTTGCACCATTTTGCGCGGACCCCATTTCCACATGAACAACTTTAAAAGATGACACCATCCACCACTCTCGCGATCTCTCCTCCAGATGCTCACAAGCCACATCAGCGGTTATCTCGTGCACTCTGGCAGAATTGGCACACTTGGAGTCCAACATTCCAGCTACAGGATACAGCCCTGCATGGGAAGGAAGTGGGCAGAGGCAGCTGCCCACCTCAACGCACTTGAAAGACAACACAAACATCGGGTTTGTGTTCAGTACAGGGCCATACGCATCACAAAAGGCGACAAGTGCACTGCACATTTCTTTAAAAAAATTCTCGCACCATGCCAGAGCGTGGCCTGCACACAGGTGTGAAGATCAGATAATTCCATTGCAGATACACCAGCCGAAGTGGCAATCGAAATTTAACAGTATTACTCTGAGTTGTACTAATCTGACCCAATTCAGCTGGCCGAAGTGGCAGAATTTCTCAACCAATCCCACATCTGCTCCATTTTCTGATACCTGTAAATAATGAATTTGATTACTCCAAACGAATTATGGACAGTCATTCGCGGTCCACCAAACCAAAAATGCCCAGGCCCAGATGGCATTCCATATGAGTTCTACAAAAAATATTTCAAATATATATCCCCATTACTGCTCGCCTCACTTAAGCAAAGTCTTATGGAAACGCGCCTCCTACCAGGAGGACATGAGGCCTTCACTCTCACACTCTTCAAGAAAGGGGATAAGCTAGACTTAGCCAACTGGCGCCCCATTTCTCTAACAAAAACAGACACCAAAATTTTAACAAAAATCATGGCTAACCGTTTAGGGACTGTAGCATCTGCCACCATCTCCCCAGAAAAATTTGGTTTCATCCCCAGAAGGTCGAATTGGGATAACGTGCACTCTGTGGCTAACGTATGTCAGTCCACAGCCTCTGGGGCACTTGTATTCTTGGACCAACAAAAGGCCTATGATACCTTGGGTTAGGACCATCTAGTACTAAAAAAAGGCCTATGATAGAGTAAACTGGGAATACCTCAGGGCCTGCCTCCATCAATTCCGCCTACCCCCTCGCTTCATCAACTGGGTAATGCTGCTCACGGAATCTGCAACAATGGCAGTGCGTGGCCCTAGATTCCTAATGGAAGTAGTCCGCCCTCAAAGGGGCTTGCGACAAGGGGACCCCCTCAGCCCACTCTTATACAACTTCAGCCTTGACCCACTACTGCGAAATGTGAATGCCCAACTCACTGGGGTCCACGTACCAGGCAAGCCCCAGTCAAGATAATGGCGTTCGCAGATGATTGTGTGGTTGGGGTGTCTAATAAATTAAGATGCACGCGCGCTTGAAGCTCTCATCCAGGAGTATTCCCAGGTAAGCAACGCGGCACTGAACGCTTCCAAAACCGAAATCATCCTCCTTGGTAAGTTTCAGAACTGCTGGACCCCAGCAATTAGTTCCCAACCCGGCCCATCTGCTCGCTCACGTCCTCGCCCTACTAATTCAAAACACACCGCCCCACTGGTGCTCCCCTTCGTGCCACATCCTACCATAGGACCAGTACGCCATCTGGGCGTGTGGATGGAGGTGGGCGGATACACGTCAGCAGTAATGGAGTGCCATATTCTGGATAATATGATGAAGCGAATCGCCTCTCTCAGAGCCCACCCTACTTCCCTTACTGGCAGGGTTGTTTTAGCCAACTCTATGCTCCTCTCCAAAGTCTGGTTTGGAGCCCATGCCATCCCCTTCTCCCCAAGCTTCTACAAATCCTTGTACGCCTTGCTGCAGGGATGGCTTTGGTCAGGCCGCCCTCCACCTTTGAGGCTAGAGGTCATGTTTGACCCTCAACATCATGGTGGCATTGGCCAACTTGAATTCAAAGCCCATGCCGCCAAAATCCTGGGCACCTGGATTGCGGCCGTCACCACCCCTACACTCCCCTGACAACACTGGTCCCGTGCAGCCTGCTCCAACTTCTCCCGCGCCTTGGGCCTCAACAATCCATCGAACCCCCACTCCCTGATGAAATACCTCTCTTCACACACATCAGCCACAGGTCCTCACGGGACTAAAACCCACTACAAAAGAATCCTACTCTCCATGTGGAGCGCTGAGTGGAGAATTCGTATTAGCAGACATACAACCCAAAGAGGCCGCCCCTCTCCTCAGTTCACACAAGAGGTACAGGGGCTACCCATCCATGATAGCGTGATCCCCATTTGGCCCCATGTCCTATCCAGGGTCGACTACCTGGACATGATGGACATCCCTTACTCCATTGAGACCCAAAAAAATATCTGGAAATATGTACACCATCCTATGTTGCAACCTCAAGTCCGCTCCCATATGTGGCGCTGCCTGAGGCAGTGTATTGTACAGCTGAGTGCCTAACACTTTACACTCATCCTGTGTCATGTGTGGCCAGTATGGAACGCTGTTTCACCGCCTGGAGAAGTGCCCTACCTCTAAAGTGATATGGCGTGAAGTTCAACGTCTCCTGGGCCAGGATCAAACGCATCCCTTCAGTCTGTCAAGAGATATGTTCGCTCTATCAATGGCCTCCCCCTTCCGCCCTCCCTTCGTGCTTTGGTGGTTGCAATCGCCATGTGGACCATCCACACGATTGTCTTAGATGTCTTCGCAGGCTCCACCCCCACCCTCCCAGAAGCGGTCCACAGATTCTGGTCTCATTTGGTGGACCACTTTCAAGCGTGGATGTTTGGATACCTTCCACCATGTCACTGACAGCTGGTCTCCTCCTGGTTCCCAGTCTGGTTCATCAAATCAGACCCCTTCCTCCACACGTGCTCAATTGTGGCTATGGCCCCTTCACACGTTTCCTCCCCCTCCCCATAAGTGGCGTTTCCGCTGGCAACAAGAGATAGCGTCGCTTCTCTGGGGTGCCTCCCCTGGTACTAAGTTTTGTCTCTTCTGAGTCATATTCAGAAGTGTTTGTCCCATGGTCAGCCTTCCCCGCATTAAATCCAAACTCAAATGGTCTTAGTTGTAAGGTAAAATTATCATCACATGTTTACCACAAACTTCTGTCTCGTTTAATTTTCTGGATGGTTTACTGATAATTAAGTTCTCCATAAGTATTAAGAAATGTTTTAAAGCGATTAGTAATTCCCTATCTCTACCTTTTTTATATAACTTGTGAGCATAGTAAATCTTTATCAGATTCACCCACGTTTTTAGGCTAAACTGTTAAATTAAGCCTTAGCTAATCAGTATATAGTAATTTGTTTCATTTGTAATATAACTTTATATTTTGATAATGTAAAACTTTAACATTTGATAGGCACAAATATAACAAGATAAAAAATGAAATCACTATACTCAAAGAATAAGTATACTTAACATTAACCAAGTAAAAATCTCTTGGCTTTTCTGCAGTTGCAACAAGATGGCAATCTTATTGGCACTTGAAGGTGACTGGGAGGACAACTTTGTTTAAAGGAACTTAACTTTTTATCAAGTTTGTAAGTTTTGAAATTTTTTTGGATGACTAGTCTCATCCATTTAAACAATGAAGCAATGTGATTTATTGTCCTAGAGAATTGAACTTAAGCTGTTTAAAGAAAATAATTTGAAATATTATAATAGTATAGAGGAAGGACTATTTAGAGTACCAGGGTAGAATTAAAATCTGATGAGGGATATGAATACTCCTCTTTTTAAGGCTATTAGAAGACTCTAAAATGTAGGTAATCATGGCATGTTCTAGGTTTGGAGTTGAGTAATACCAAAATTCATCTCCTAGAAGAAATTTAGATCAAAATCCATAACAATTCTAGTAATCATAATTATTATTTGTTAACATGCCAGTAGATTGATTAATATTATCTGAAATCAAGAGCCTGATAAATAGAAAGTAACACTTCTTTCAATACGCTCAATTTTTTGGTTAAATCCTGATTAATTAATTTAAAAAACACAACTCAACTCATTGTCATCCCTCTCCAGTCCCCCTATGTTGACAAGCTCGACACCTGCTATCCCCTCATGGGGCAGGGGCGCCCCCTCAAAGTGTTTTTTGGCCTCTGCCAAAACGTGCCCAGGCTGGTTCTACTAGCCCTCTCAACTCAGCTGGTCGCTGTCCCACCTAAGGACCTTGCATTATACCTCGCCAGCACTCAGGCAGTGCCTCATTGCCCCCTAGTACTCCCTCAGAGCACCATGCAATTTGGCCTTCAGATCAAATATGGCACATTGTTCCCATATTCCAAAAGCCCTATCATTGAACTTGCCTAGGACTTTTGCATCCTGGGGCTTTGTCGACTTCCACCCCTTCAATGGTAATTCTGACCTTGGCTTCTATAGTAAAGCTAACGCAGCAGTCGCAGCTACCATTCCCCTGGTGTTCCAGGGTGTAACCCTCCCTACCACCTGAACCTGGTTGCCACTGATACCATTCTAGCGGTTCAGTTCGTGTGCCTCCCTACCCAACTCCCCCAAAGTTTTACACAACAAACTGTTGGCAAGTTTGTTGGCATATGGTTTGGACCCCATCCTAAAATTTGTGGTTCCCATTGGCGCATCCCACCTTGCAGGCCCTCATGGCTTTGTGACCATACATCCCACTTCTATGGAGGTTGCCCTCTTGATTCCACCTCGTACTATCATTCCCTCCGCCCCAGACCATCCTTTCTGGGCCTGCGTGGATGGAGGGCGCACCATCTTCCCTACCTGTTTCAAACTGGACCATTTGAAATGACGCTGCCCCTCCAACACCTGATCTGCAGCCCACACACACGACTCTTTGTACAATGATCCAATAGCCAACCTGGTTACTTTCTTCACCTGAGGCACCTCCCTCCACCTCCTATTAAAAAGCTGGAACCTGCAGCTGGGCCCGTCCCAGCCAATTAGGCGCAGTGTCCCCAAGCCCCTTCTCCTCACACAACCAATAAGGGGTCTGAATGGACTCCAGTTAATTCTAAGCCACACTTTTTTATCCCAAGCCCTTCTCCCCTGTGCCAGTACATTCTCCCAATCTAATTATCATCAACCAAAATCCCTGGAATTATTTGGACAAATTAGATAATTTGGGTAATCCTGTCTCTAAATTGGTTGACCCTCCTTGCTTCAAAGAGTTCATTGATGCTGACTATGCGGCCCAGTTCCCCCCTCTCTACTATTCGCCTCACCCTGGTGCCCCCATATTCTGATCTGACCATCAGTTATTTGAAGAGGTAATTGCCTCCTCTTGTGATATTGTGCTCCAAGCCACCGCAAATTTGTCTGTTGAGGTTTTATTTAAAGGCCTTGTCCCCCTCCTGTGGACCCCGCGCTGACCCTCCCCCAAAAACGAGAATTCTTCTGTCACTACTCCTATGCAGCTTCTCTGCTCAAACTCTTAACACAACAAGCTAGGTTTGGCCCACATACCCGCCTCACCCTCAAAGTTGTGGACATGGCTTCTTCCCATGCATGACACCCGCCTTAAATGTGAGAAGGCCTTTACCACTTACCTTTCTAACTGCCTTGAAAAAGGTATCCCTTGGCCAGTGTCACTCCCCTCCCTGGACCCCCACTTCAATGACGCGCCTATACCCCTGCTCTCTGCTTTGTGAAACTGCCTGCCCACTCTAGTTGAGCTTGCCCAGCCTCCCGGTCCACGCTCTTCCTCCACCATGGTCAGTTAGTGGTTTCAGATTCTGACTTGGTTAGAGTTTTGCGTTGGTTTTATGTCATTTGAATGGCTTAAAACGTGTCATTTTGACTTTTAGTGTGGTTTGTTTCATTCGTGCTCAGCAATGTCTATCCCCTGGTCAGCGTGCCTCAATTAGATTTTAAATAAATAGAAAGTAACAGTAGATGATACAATGTTGGCAATTTAATCAACTCGCAATATAAGTATCTATTAAGGCTCTAAAACATAAAATAATATCACAAAATAGTTAGGACATATACCATATATTAGACAGTAAATACATAAATAATTAAAATATACCCCAAAATTTGTCAGTCATGATCTTGGCATTAGTAATAAAAAACTAATTAATGTTTATCAAACTGATTGTTGTGGTTGCTAAAATCAAAGATTTTCATGAGTCAGACAACGTAAATTGAACTCAATCCAATAAAATAGCTGAAATCACTATCAGGGATGATCCACAACTAATTTCAAGTCCTCTCAAGATTGGGGACAATCCCTGACTCATGCGGTTAAATATTATCGCCTGAAACCCACTTATTTTTAAGTCCAAACTCAATATATGCGACAATTGAGTCCCATCTAACATTAATTAACAATTTGCTAAAGAATCTCCATTTGATTAATGCGTTTAAAACTTATCTCAGAATGAATGTAGATTTACTACCAAAATCCATATCCTCTCTTATAAATCATGTTATAAGCAAGTAAACGTTACTCTATTTTTGCCATTTTGCTAAATTGGGCTACCGCTATTTATTTAGTGATAAAAAATAGTTAGGATTTACCAATAAAAGAACTTTATCCTTAAAATGATTTTCCAGAGAAGTAAAGCAAAAACGTATAATCCAGCACAAAAAACTTTGAGTTTACTGGCACATAAATTAAAGGACAAGTGGCATAGACCCCTTTATAACAAAACAGGTGCTCCCAGATAGGTTTACCCTGAATTTTCGGTGCAACTATTCTTACAATGAGCAATAAAGATTTGATGTCTGATCCCTCTCTGGATCAGGAACGCCTTAAATTCTTGGCAAAACCAACTGTGATATATGAGATGGAGCAAAGATTTCTCGCCCTTGATCAACACAAAATCTAACTACAGGATGAAACTATCAAGCTATAAAGTGAAATTTGGCAGTTAACCCTACTTGTTGCGACAACTTTGGCCTTCTGTGTCACCCATGATTGGGTAGACTAAATAGTTTAAGATATTATCGCCTTATAAAGTCAAATTGACGCCCTCCACACTTATAAATCTCCCAGAGATAGAAGAACCTTTTTAGGTGAAATGTCCCCCAGTGTCAGTTCACGTCATTTAGCCATTAACCCCTCAGTGGCACATTCAAACCATTGTTCAAAGAGAAGTATGCCTCATGCGAAGGGAACATCTTCTCTTTCCTATTTTGTTATGAAAGTGCTATGGAGGAAGCCACTGGCACCCAACAGCTCAAATTCCTACCTAACTGACTGTCTTAGTTTCATAGCTCAAGACATTATGATACCTCATCTAATGCATTGCCAGACTTGTGATGCCGCCAAGACTGCCTTGCTTTGGGAATTTGGGAGCTCTAAACTTTATCCAACCTAAAACAAACTTTAATTGGCATAAGCCTTAATTAATAAGAAATGTCACTGAGTTGCTCACCATTTTTATGTGAGGATCAAACGTTGGAGCAAGAAAATGTCTTACTTTAGATGACACTATCACTGCCCCTTTTTGTGTTTAAAAGTATTCCTATTATTCTACTTTTTCTCAAAGAATAAGATCTAACTGCACGTCTCTCCTCCATATTAAGGAGTCATTTTGGAGATTCTGGACGACCTACTCAACCCATTGGGCTCTCTCATTATAATATTAATAAGCCTTGTCCCCAAATGTTAGTAGTTACTACGCCCAATTCGCCTACACCCAAATTATTTTGCACTTTTTGCAAATGAAACAACCACACTGTAGACTTTTGTAGTATTTTCCAATGTAGGACAGCAAAAGATCAGTCAGTATAGGGCAGGAGGATCCCTATGATGACTACAATTAAGTGCCTCAGGACCCCTATAATAGCTCTAGTTTTATTCCCAGCATCTTGGGATGCTTTGTGTTAGTGGCGCCTGCAGAAGTTGTTGTACCCCTTTCTATCCAAAAGAAATAAAGACCTTCAGCTCTCTATTTTATATGTTGGTCAGCTGCCCAAACAAAATTTTGGAGGCCAGTTCCTTTATGGAAAGCCAAGCGGTAGCAGATAAAGATTTTTAAAAGCATTGAATAGCCTAAGCTTGGCCGTAAAAATCCTCCACTTGCTTCGCTACTAATTTCCCACAAAAATTTGCTGGCCATTAATTCTCAGTTTAGCTCTTTGGTGGCTTTAGAGGTAGTCATTCATAAGGTTAAAGTCTTGGCAATAATGGATACCAATTCACAGGTTAACGTTAAATCATCATGCTTATCCAGAAATAAAAATGGCTCCAGACTTGATTCACAAAGCTGAATATGGGATGGCCGGTATTCTTATGATTAAGGCATCATGACATATTCCGCCTTACCTCTTCAATTTAGAAAGCTTCTAATTACTGCCCCTGCTACTACGTTAAAATTGATATGACTTGCTTATTGGAGTTCAATTGATGCGGTAGTTTAACTACATCAACCATAAAAAAGTGCCTTTCACTATTAAGGGTATTGAGTCCTGTTAATATTTAAGATTCCAGTCAAGAGTAAAGGAGCCCCAAAAAACGAACCTGCGTCCTCAAATATCCTCCTCCATTTGTAAAGCTGAATATCAAATCTTAGGCGGAAAAACTAAGTTACCCTCTGAGGCTGTTGACGCCAAAGATGGGATATCTCTGTATGCCCCCATCTTATTATGTTACCCTCTGTCTCACAAATTATTTTAGATATGGGGGATCAAAATAATCAGCCTTCCTAATCAAGTTTTGGAGCTAGTGGACACCCAAACTCTTCAATTAAAGAAGCGTTGACCTTCTCAGGGAAAATGTATCCCGCCTACGGGAAATCTATCTCTATTTTTATGGAGTATAATGAATAAAAACCCTCCAAGTCACTTGGCATGCCCCTATCACTTACATAAAACTATGTTCCATTTTTAAATATTGTTGAATGAGTTGTTTTGTTTCTTTACAATATTTAGGATTTGATCCCATACCCACCATAGCTCAGGTTGAAAGTAAAATTGGCGACAATCTCACACTTAACAAATGCTCTTGTCAAAGGCCTCCTCAAGGAGCATGGTAATAGTTTTATCTCAGGACCAAGTGACAATGGGTAAATCCAGGGTAATTCACCAAATTAAGAGTGAGGCTCACCCTCCGTTCAAATCTTGGCCATACCAAAAATCTAAAAATTAAGATTGCTCAAGTGGCCTTAGAGCTACAGCATCTATTAAAAGCTTGGTTAGTTGTGCCATCTAAAAGCCCTTGTGATTCCCACTCTTATTATTTTTGAAGGATAATGGCCACCGTGTTGATATAGATTATTGCTGTCTCAATGCTATCACACAAAAAGATAACTATCCACTGCCGCATATAAATGATTCCTTACGCTTGACGTCAGGTTCCCCCTATCATTTGGCTATGGATCTTGCCAGTGAGTACTGGCAAGTCGATTTATCACTGGAGTATTGTAAAAGATGCGCCATAATCTATTGTGAAGGACTATTCAAGCCTACTCAAATCTGCGCAGGGTTTATGTAACGCCCCTGCTACTTTCCAACGCCATGTATGGACTTTTAAGTGATTTGAAACGTTCCTGTGTGCTAGTTTATCTTGATAATAATATGTTTTTTGAGAATATTAGCTGATTACATAATTCATCTCTGGTATATTTTGCAGCAGTTACAGCAAGAATCGTTAAACCTAAAGCTTCAAAATGCTCCATTTTTCATAGCAAAATGGATTTTTGGGCCATAAGGTAGGTAAATCCGAAATATCCCCAATGGATGATAAGGTTATGGCCATTTTTAATATGCCCCCCTAAATCTCTACGAGACTTACTGGTTTTTTAGGGACATTAGGATATTATCGCCAGTTTATTCCCCATTTTGCTGACACCTCTGAGCCTCTAGTATAGTTATTGAAGAAGATTATACCCTTCCGATAGAAAAAAGATCAACAGTAGGCCTTTGACTTTATGATGCACAGATCTCTCCCATTCACCAGTACATATACATTCCAACTTTGATATACTCTTTCTACTTTTTACTGATGCTAGTGGTATAGCTATTGGTGTTATGTTATCTCAGAATGATGAAAAACTAGTGGACCATCTTATTGGCTACTATAACAAGACCTTAACCAGAGCTGAATGCAACTATAACATTACATAATGCAAATGCTTAGCTGTCCTACTGGCTATTGAGCATTTCAACCCTACTTATACGAGAATCATTTTACTTTAATTACCAATCATTTTTACTTGCAATGGCTACGACAAATGAAGGATCCTGACGGGAGTTAGCCCAATGGGCGGTAAAACTTTAAAATTACGCTTTCTCCATTATTCATTGACCAGAGACCATTTACCAAAATGCAGATTACTTATCCAGGCTTCCCATATTAACTCTAACCAACCCTAAGTAGGATTGACTCTACTTCTCCTAACCCAACTGCATTTAGGGAAAAACGAATCCATGTCCCTTCAAAAAAATTAACAAAAAAATTGGTAAGCCTCCAAGTTAATAACGTCAAACAGTAAAACTTGTATATGAAAAATGGTTGCCCTATATATAATCTTTGGCTCAAACTGATATCATATTTGAGGGACATCTGAAAGTCTGCCATAGGGAATCTGTAAGTTTATGATTGGCTCAAGACTCAATATTACTAGGATAGAATGCTTGTCTCAATTCAAGCTTTATTGGAGTCCTGCCTGATATGTAAAAGTCAAGCCAAACCTAATCCCTGACCTCAACATCAATGTTTTACCCTTGTGAGCCCTACCATACTATTAAAATTGATGTTGTAGGATCCCTTCCTCAAACCTCTAATGGTCATCAGTTCCTCCTCTTAGGCGTGGATCGCTTAACTAAATGGATGAAAGTGATATCATTATCCTCTGCTGTGGCAAAAGCTACCACCGCATTTTTATATAATCAGACTATCACCCAGCATAGGTGCCCTAACATATTTCTCTCAAAAAATGGGGAAAATTTCCAATTGTTGTTGGTGAATGATTTAGCCAAACTGATGTGATCCAATCTGATAACTTCCACTCCTACCATCCTACAACAAATGGAATGTTAAAACAGGCGAATGGTACTTTAACTGCAACTCTCTAAAAGATGGCCATGACTGACCCCCTTTATTGGCCCTAATATTTGCCTAGTGCAATTCTGTCCTATAGAATAAGCTACCATCAATAATTACCTTGTCGTGAATCCAAGAGTTTTATGGAAGAAATACCCAGCTGCCTTCTAAAGTGCAGGCCATGCTCAATCAAGCATCCCCCAAAGCCCCTGAATTCACTATGCAAAGTATTTTCAACGTAATTATCTGACTTCAGTCCCTAGCTTCTAAAAAATTGTCTACCACTAATAGAGAAACTAGTCAGTTTAGTAACAAACATATACCTTTGCACACCTTACAACCAGGTGATATAGACCATTTCTACTTTTGTTGGTCTGAAAGTTGTGATAACAAATTGAGAACCAATTGGTTGGATCCCTAAAAAAAGTCTTTATAATCGAGTAACAAACACTCAATCGTAGAGGGCACTCAGAGCAACGTGGAAATTCGTGTACACAGTCATTTTCTCTGGCCATTTCCCCCTTAGCCAAGATCTAAAGTGAGGCGTTGTCAGGATTCTTGCCAAAATCAAAAGATTTGCATGATTCAGTTGACGGGAATTGAACCCAATCTAATAAAAAAGACGAAACCATAATTAGGGATAATCCCCAACTAATTTCAAGCCTTCTTGATATTGGGGACAATCTCTGACTAATTTCAAGCCCTCTCAATACTTTGTACAATCTCCAACTAATGCGGTCAACTTTTACTTACCTGAAACCCCCAAATAATGAATTCAATCCCAATCTATGCAGCAGTTGAGTCCCATCTGACAGAAATTAACAATCTGCTGCATAATCTTCGTTTGGGGAATATTTTTAGATCTTAGCTTGGAACGCTTGGTAATTTAACAAGAAAACTCACTGACCTCCCATATGGTCATGTTATAAGCAAGTAAACCTTACTATATATTGCCATTTGTATTAAATTGGCCTGCCTCTATTTATTCTGGGACGAAAAAGATAGTTATGATTTACTACTCAAGAAAATTTTATCCTGAGTAAAGACTCTCTAACCAAGGAAATTAAAAAGTTATTATCCAGCACCCAGAAACTCTAAGTTTTCTGGCCTAAAAAATAAAGGACAATTGGTCTGATCCCCTTATCCCACCACTGATAATAATAAACTTTCTTAAATTAGCCTACTTAGCATCAATTATTAAAGAGATTAGTTATAAAATAATTTGATATTAAACAAAAAGAGATAAATTTGACTCTAGTTTATGGCTTCGCCCCTACTAGGGAAAAGCCCTAAAAAGTATATAATAGATATGAATAATCACACTGATTTATCCAATAATGAGTTTTGATACTGATATATCTTCTCTCTAATCTAGAAAGAATCTAATTACTACTTTTCTTTCTCGTTGCAATCACTTTTGCAACCTATTCAATTCAAGACTGAATCTAGTTTGATAATCTCACAGAGGAGATTAGTATGCGCCCATGTCAGGGAGCAGTTGGGCAAGCAAGGTAAGAGGAGCAGGTGGAAGGCCCGCAGCCTCCAACGTTCAAAAATGCCCCGGAGAATCTGGCGGAATAGACAAAAATTTTAAAAAACTGGCGGTCACGATTTCCCCAGAGATACTCGCATGGCAAGCACAATGCAACCAGTACACCAAAATGCCACACTCTCAACCACTTTCATTGGTGGAATTTGGAGTCCGCGTGTATCTGGACATCCAAAAAACGGCCTTATGGGAAAAATTTTGTGAAGATGTACACAAAATTTTCCCAACAGCGGTGTATGTTTCACCTCACTCCATGTCACGCGGTTGGCTGGACCTAGGTTTCAAAAGCAAAAAAGCAGCAGACAAGGCTGCAGCAGTGTGCATAGTGGTTGACCTCCCCAAAGGGCAATGGGTCGTCGAAACCAAATGCACCAGATGGACAAAATCAAGCCAAATTTTGCTCACGTTTGACTTTTTGCCTACTACGTTAAAACGTGATATTTTTAAACAACACCTGAAAGATGGTCTCGCCATATATGGCAAAATACAATCTTTTGAAATGCAATGCTTCATGCTGATGCCACACCTGTGCACCAGCAAAGCCATCGCAGTTCTGACCCCAACTGAGGAGAGCGTGAAGGACCTAACCCAGATCCCGCACTCCACTTTTATTGATATCACAGGGCAAACCACACACCCATTCCAGGTGACTGTGGACAGCACGCCCCCCATTTGCACCCACTGTGATGTGTTTGGCCATAAGGCGCATGCGTGCCCCATCAAGGAGGGTGTCACATTCCAAGAGCACCCCTCAGCAGCCATGGCCAATGGAGAGGCGCACTACGCACCAACTGCAAGCACCAAGGAGGCTTTCCCGTGGGGAGCAAAAGGCTGCTACCTATTGGTAAAGCCTATCTCCCCGTAAGAATGGAAGAAGGCCAAGCAGGCCCATAGGGCCGCGGCCAAGGAGATGGCCAAGGCCACCACCGCTATCCCACACTCACAACGCCAGGAGGACATGGAGACCTTCGCGGCAGAAGCAACTTGGGAATCCATCAACCAATCAGATTGGGAAGCCCATGCTGAGTGGGCCACTCAATCTGAGGATCCGATAGGAGACTTGATCTCACCCAATCGTTGTACCCAAGCCCCGGTCAAAACTGACTTGGGACCTATCCCAACAGAAAATTTTTTTTGACCCGCTCAATGGTGCACCAAACTCACCCGCACCACAAAAAATTTGTCTGACGTCGGGAAAACAAAAAGTGAAGGCCAAAGCCAACGTGACTCTTTCCACAAAAATCAACAAAAACTCTGATAGCATTGCTGCTAAAACCTGCACTGCTGTGAAGGCCCGTGGGGATCTAGAAGAGGATGGTGGGCCTGGGGCCCACCCCTCACCTAAGGTGCAAAGGGGGAAACCATCACTTAAGGGATGTTGAATATTGCCAGACTCAAGGCCTCCCCATCCTGGGCTAGGAAACTGAGTTTTTTACAACACAATTTACCCGTGGATATCCTAGCCATCCAGGAGTCCCACTGTCCATGAGGTTCTGAGAAAACTTGGAAAACAATGCTCCTCCCATCCCTATCCTTTTAGTCAAAGCACTGTGGGGTGCTAATTTGGAAAAATAATTTTTCAAATTTGTATCCTCAAAAACATTCATAAATGGCCAAGTGCTCATTGTCACCTTCTCATGGGCCAATGTAGCGCACGCAATCGTCAACATCTATGCCCCAAACGGTGCACACAAGCGTTGGGAATTTTTCTTGTCAGTCAAATCCCTCCTGCTACCCCCTGATTCTTTCCTAGTTGGCGACATGAACTGTTGGCTAACCTCACCAACGGACCGGCGGCCTCCCTCACCCCATGCCCCACAGGGTCAAGTAGAACTACGCGTTCTAAAGGCCACCCTTGGGTTAATGGATGCACTGCCGCGACATGACCCACTGCTCAAAAACATGACACGTCCCCATGTCCACAACGGCCAATTAAGGTCCATGACCCACATCAACCTTATTCTAACGCCGGCGAAATTCCAACCCCACATCTCCCACTTCAAAACAACGAAAATGGAATTCTCCAACCACCAACTGGTCTTAATAACCTACCAACTACCTGTCACAGTTGCTAAGGCCCCACATTGGTGCAAAATCCGCCCCCAAGCTCGTGTCACCAGGATTTTCCATGTGGGTGGAAGAGGCAACTTTGGCAAAAAAGTTTGTTGCACCATTTTGTGCGGACCCCATTTCCACATGGGCAACTTTCAAAGAGGACACCATCCGCCACTCTCGCCATCTCTCCTCCTTACACTCACGAGCTACATCGGCAGTTATCTCGCGCACTCTGGCAGAATTGGCACACTTGGAGTCCAACATTCCAGCTACAGGATACAGCCCTGCATGGGGTCAGAAGTGGGTTGAGGCAGCCGCCCACCTCAACGCACGCAAAAGGCAACACAAACATCGGGTTTGTGTTCAATACAGGGCCACATACATCACAAAAGGCAACAATTGCACCACATATTTCTTTAAAAAAATTTTTGCACCACGCCAGAGTGTGGCCTGTACACAGGTGTGAAGATCGGATAATTCTATTGCGGATACACCAGCCAAAGTGGCCATTGAAATGCAAAAATATTACTCCAAGCTGTACTGAGCTGAACCAATTTAGCCAGCCAAAGTGGCAGAATTTCTTGACTGAGCTCATATCCGCACCATTTTCCAATACCCAGAAATAATGAATTTAATTACTCCGAACAAATTATGGACAGCCATTCGCGGTGCGCTAAACCAAAAATGCCTGGGCCCAGATGGCATTCCATATGAATTCTACAAAAAATATTTAAAATATATATCCCCACTTCTGCTTGCCTCACTTAACCAAAGCCTGTTGGAAATGCGCCCCCTACCAGGAGGACATGAGGCCTTTAATGTCACACTCTTCAAGAAAGGGGATAAGCTAGACTTAGCCAACTGGCGCCCCATTTCTCTAACAAACACAGACACCAAAAAATTAACAAAAATTATGGCTAACCAATTAGGGACTGTAGCATCTGCCACCATCTCCCCAGAACAATTCGGTTTCATCCCCAGAAGGTTGATTTTGGATAACGTGCACTCTGTGGCTAACGTATGTCAGTCCACAGCCTCTGGGGCACTTGTATTCTTGGACCAACAAAAGGCCTATGATAGAGTAAACTGGGAATACCTAAGGGCCTGCCTCCATCAATTCCGCCTACCCCCTCGCTTCATCAACTGGGTGATGCTGCTCATGGAATCTGCAGCAATGGCAGTATGTGGCCCTGGCTTCCTAATGGAAGTAGTCCGCCCTCAAATGGCTTGCGACAAGGGGACCCCCTCAGCCCACTCTTATACAACCCCAGCCTTGACCCACTACTGCGAAATGTAAATGCCCAACTCACTGGGGTCCACGTACCAGGCAAGCCCCAGTCAAGATAATGGCGTTCGCAGATGATTGTGTGGTTGGGGTATCTAATAATCAAGATGCATGCGCGCTTGAAGCTCTCATCCAGGAATATTCCCGGGTAAGCAACGTGGCACTGAACGCCTCCAAAACCGAAATCATCCTCCTTGGTCAGTTTCAGAACTGCTGGGACCCAGCAATTAGTTCCCAATCCAGACCATCTGCTCGCCCACGTCCACGCCTTACTAACTCAACACACACTGCTCCACTGGTGCTCCCCTTTGTGCCAAGTCCTACCATAGGACCAGTGCGCCATCTGGGCGTGTGGATGAAGGCAGGCGGATATGCGTCAGCAGTAATGGAGTGCTGTATTCTGGACAACGTGACAAAGCAAATCGCCTCTCTCAGAGCCCACCCTACTTTCCTTACTGGCAGGGTTGTTTTAGCCAACTCTATGCTCCTATCCAAAGTCTGGTTCGGAGCCCACGCCATCCCCTTCTCCCCAAGCTTCTTCAAATCCTTGTATGCCTTGCTGCAAGGATGGCTTTGGTCAGGCCGCCCTCCACCAGTGTGGCTAGAGGTCATGTTTGGCCCTCATCATCATGGTGGCATGGGCCTGCTTGACTTCAAAGCCCATGCTGCCAAGATCCTGGGCACATGGATCGCGGCCGTCACCACTCCTACACTCCCATCCCAACACTGGTCCCGCGCAGCCCGCTCCAACTTCTCCCAAGCCTTAGGCCTCAACAATCCATCGAACCCCCACTCCCTGATGAATTACTCACATCATACACATCGGCCACAGGTCCTCACGGGACAAAAACCCACTACAAACGAATCCTACTCTCCATGTGGAGCGCAGAGTGGAGAATTCGTATTAGTGGACATACAACCCAAAGAGGCCGCCCCTCTCCTCAGTTCACACAAGAGGTACAGGGGCTCCCCATCCATGATAGCGTGATCCCCATTTGGCCCCATGTCCTATCCAGGGTCGACTACCTGGACTTGATGGACATCCCTTATTCCATTAAGACCCAAAAAAAACAATCTGGAAATATGTACATCACCCTCTGTTGCAGCCTCAAGTCCGCTCCCATGTGTGGCGCTGCCTGAGGCGGGTGTATCATACAGCTGAGCGCTCTAACGCTTTGCACTCATCCTGTGTTGTGTGCGGCCAGTATGGAACGCTGTTCCACCGCCTGGAGAAGTGCCCCACCTCTAAAGTGATATGGCGCGAAGTTCAACGTCTGCTGGGCCAGGATCAAACGCATCCCTTCAGTCTGTCAAGAGATATGTTTGCTCTATCAATGGCCTCCTCCCTTCCACCCTCCCTCCATGCTCTGGTGGTTGCAGTCGCCATGTGGACCATCCACACGATTGTCTTAGATGCCATCGCAGGCTCCACCCCACCCTCCCAGAAACTGTCCACAGATTCCGGTCTCATTTGGTGGACCACTTTCAAGTGTGGATGTTTAGACCTCCCACCGCTTCGCCGACAGCTGGTCTCCTCCTGGTTCCCAGTCTGGTTCATCAAATCAGACCCCTTCCTCCACACGTGCGCAATAATGGCTACGGCCCCTTCACACGTTCCCTCCCCTCCCCATTAGTGGCGTTCCCGCTGGCAACAAGAGATAGCATCGCTTCTCTGGGGTGCCTCCCCTGGTACTAAGTTTATCTGTCCTGAGTCATATTTGGAAGTGTCTGTCCCATGGTCAGCCTTCCTCGCAATAAATTTTAAATACTGATATATCTTCTTTTTTGTCCTCTATTTTAAAAAAATATAACTTTTTATAGTATTGCCATCTTTCTTAGGGGTATTCAGAAACTATGTTAAGGCCCAACGCAAAATGGCGTTGTACATCCCATGAAGTGGGACTTAAGCCTTTTGTAAGGAGAGTGTCTTTAACTCTCTTGTTTTCAGCGTGGTAGTGCTTGGTGCACAGGCCCAACGCCAAGGAACTAGCCGTTATTACTAAAGGTACCAGAGACCATCAGAGGGTGATAGAGCAATAATAACTTAAATAAAGAAGTGCTAGAGTATCAATAAATATCCAAAAAAATGACACAGTGCACAAGGGAAGAAGGGGGTAATCATTCCAGGTTGGAGGAAACCTGGGCAACCCAAAGATGCATGAGGGGATAGCCTAATCATATACAAAATGAAATGTATTATATAGCGTGAGACCTCCTGTCATGATTCTGATATGACTGAATGATAATCCTGGGACCGGTAGGGCAGTTTGAGATGAATCCGCCAAAATAAAAATTAGTTACAATTATTTGAGTGCCTTGAGACAAGGCGAGATTGGTGATTAATGGATTAATCATTAGATTGCCTCAAAATAAGGCGATTGGGCCATGTTGAAATTTGATGAATACAAATAAGTCGCCTACAATTTAGGTGATAGGGAATTAAAGAATAACTAGCTGAAATGAGGAGAATCGGTGGAACCAAATAGCCCAAGCAATGAGTGTGGTATCATCAGAAGCCACTGTATATGAGTTGGATGGGCGATTAAGAGGGGTTGTTGGTTAATACGGGAAAAAGAGAGAAAGATAGGGAAGATCTGAGAAACTTATTATATTAAAATAAAGTATTGTAGTGGGAGCAAGTGCCCCATAGTTATTATTAACATTTATTATGTTGTTACAAAGGGTCACAATTGTCATATCATTGGTCTTATTGCTCAGTGGGCTAAACCCTGTGCAAAACTTTTACATCGTACCCTCAGGATTCCGCTAAATTACAACACAAACTCAAAGAGGTCCCACACAGGATCATCCTGGATAACATAAATAAAATAACGGGAAAATGAGAAAAGTTTATTGTGTAAATTTGACCAACAAGGGATGTTGGTCGCAAAAATCAAATATAAACAGAGGCAGGGTAATTCAGGGTCTGCCAAAGCAGTCCTAAGCACCAATTCACCAATAGGCAAGCACTTCCATCTTTATTGGTAGAATACACTGAAACTGACTTGACTTGAAAAATCAATTGAAGTTGTACTCTACCTGAACGTAAAATTTTGTAAATGGAATGGGTTTCAAAACCCCATTCCTCAAGCAACCAAATTAAATCATCCACTATGATTAAATATCTCATCCGTTTTAATGCCTAGGCTGATGCAAGGGGCTGGGCGTTAGGCACCTCACTAGTACCAACCTGGGAAAATTTGGCTTGTACCCAGCGTTTTTCTACTGTGTGTATGAGGTCAGGGAGGGCCTGAAGCTTCACCTTCTGGGCCTCCTGCCGCCCAGCCTTATCCTTGGGGTTAGTAGCCACTATCGTGTCATTTAACCATGACATTACCCTCTCCTCTTGACGGGGCTCAATCCCCTCCAGGGGGCTTGCGCTAAGGAAAAGTTCTTGTGGGCTGGGGCCAACTTCATCACAGCAACATTCAGTTTGGGTTGAGATCCAGCGGCCTGGGCAAAACGCTTATTGAAGACCTCAATCAGATCTTGGGCATGCACACAGTCACGTGCTGGGACCCAACTGTTCTCTGCAGCGTCAAAACCCTTCTAAGATACCAGGTACTCAAGTCTTCTCTTACTACTGCTTGAGGCTACTATTTCCTCCACTTCCCACTCTGGCGCCCCATCCATGAGATAGGCCTCAGGAGTCTCTAGTGGGGGGCCCTCAAACAACGTTAATTTGCTCTCATGAAAGACAGAAAAGATCTGAAAAGAAGAGGGAAGATATAGCTGGTACGAGGCATGGCCCACCTTTCTAACAACGCAGTAAGAGCCAATCCTCTTTGGTCCCAGATTCTTGCATGGCTGCTTGATAAGGATGTTATGAGCATAAAGCATCACGAGATCCCCTTCATTGTACGAGGGATCCAAATGGCACTTTTCATCAGCATCCTCCTTATAAACTTTCATTGCCGCCCACAAACTTGTGGAAACCCCCTGGTGGACTTTCTTGATAGTCTTGGAAAAGTCCACCACCGCTTTAACCTTAGGCCCACAGCTGAGCTCCACGTTAAAGGCGGGGGTTAAAGCCAAGGTTGGTGAAAAAGGGGAACAACTGATCAAAGAATGCAAAGTGTTGTTGTAACTAAATTGGGCCATAGGAAGGTAGAAACTCAATCTAAATGATCCACGGCGGTGTAACACCGCAGAAACTGTTCTAAACACTGATTTACTCGTTCAGTCTGCCCATCTGATTGGGAGTGATAGGCAGTTGAATGGCAGGGGCGAATCTGAAGAGTTTTACACAAATCTTCCCAAAAGATGGAGGTAAACTGGGGTCCCCAGTCACTGATAATTTCTTGAGGGAACCTTATGGAGCGCAAACACATGAGTGAAGAAGAGCCTAGCCAACTCAGCCGCTGTTGTTGTCATTCTGCAAGGAATAAAGTGGGCGATTTTCATAAAATGGTCCACCACCACCATGATGCATCATAACCATCTGAAGCAGGTAACTCCATGATAAAATTCACCGATAGGGAAGTCCTGGCCCATCAGCCTTTTTGACTGGTACCAACAACCCCGCTAAAAGTTGCCAATTGGGTTTCTCTTATTGCAATCAGGCACTTCTTATAATACCGCCTCACCTGAGCAGGCAAGCCCTTCCAATTGTAGGTTGTCGTATTTGCTCTAAGATCTTTGTTTCCTAGGATGACCAACTGTGAGTCTATCATGATGGTACCAGATGATTTCCAGGTGCAGTGATCCAGCAGGAACCCATAAGCGCCCCTGTAACTACACCATCTCATCCTTCATGTGATAACCCCTGGATAGGTCCTCTTGATTCAAAGCAGTCTTAGCAAGTATCATAGTATATTCAGCTGATAGCGGCTAAGAAATGACCACCTTCCTGAACATACTATATTCCTCCACATTTTCCAGAGGTTCAAGCGCTGACCTGTTGGCCGGGGGAGAGGGAAGTTGAGACACAATTTTATTAAGAGAAATCATCACCTGTGTGATATGGACTTCTACCTTCTTCAGATCATGATCTAAAGCAGGATTGAGGCTTAAAGCATCCGCCAGACCATTCTCCTTGTCCTTAGTAAACTTATAAGGAAATGCAAATTAGGCAAGGGTCTCATGCCAATGGGTCTGCCATGGGTTAGGACATGAGGGGTGCAGTAGTACAGAAAGGCGCGGTGATCTGTAAATACACGGAACAGTTGTGCAGAGCCATGCAAGTGGTGACGCCAATAAGTCAGCGCCTCCACCACTTCTAGTAACTCTTTGTTATAAACGGTGTAATTTAACTCAGGCAGAGACATTTTTCTAGTAAAATATCAAACTGGATGCTCTATCCCATCTTCGCCTACTTGTAACAAGGCAGCCACTATGGTGAAGTTGGAGACATCAGTGGACAAAATGAACTCTTTTGAAGGGTCGACATGGCGAAGGACAGATGTGGACCATAGAGTGCACTCTACTGCTTGGAAAGCATTTTATAAAATGGGGACCACTGAAGCACCTTGGCACCGCTAGCCTTATCTAAGGGAGCTGCCACCTCGGAAAGATTTAGCATGAACTTATTGGGTAATGTACATGTCCCCAAAAAGCTTCTCAATTCCTTGACGGAGGTGGGATGGGCCACTCAAAAATCACCTTCTCCTTGTCCAGAGTTATCGTGTGTCCTTGGTCAAACATGACGTTGCCCAGAAAAGTGACCTAATACTTAAAAAACTCACACTTGATTATCTTCAGCGTAAGGCTGGCTGCCTTTAGCCTCTACACCACTTGCCAAAGGTGTACTGCATGGGACTCATGATCAGGGTAAGATATAGGGTATCATCCATGTAGGCAACCGTGCATACCCCTAACAAGTCCACAATGCTGCATCAATGCAGCGTTGAAAGATAGCAGAGGCATTCTTAAGCCCAAAGGGCATGACCCAATTCTGGAATGTATTTCATGGTATGGAATGCAGTTAACCACTCTTGTCCCTTTTTAATCCAAATCTGATTGAATACATTAAGGCAATCCAGCTTAGAGAAAATCTTAGCCTTCTCCACATAGTGAGAAATCTTAGAATCTAAAGGGATGGGATGTAGATCTGGTACAGTGACGTTGTTGAGGTTCCCATAGTCTATGCACGGGCATAGAGTACCATCAGCCTTCTCAACAAAGAGAAGTGGGGGGCAACAGGGGAGGTACGTTGATAGATCGCGCTTTTGGCTAACTGCTCCTTCACCCACACATCTAACGCCTCTTCCTTCCATATGGTCAAGGGGTATGTCACGATTTTAATATGACTGGATGATAGTCTTGGGACAGCTGAGCAGAAACCGCTGAACACAGTATCAGTTATTAATATTTGATTGCCTTGAGATGAGGCAATATTGAGATATAACGAGTCTTATTGGATATAATGAGTTTTATTAGATCGCCTTTATATAAGGTGACAAGGCAATAAGGTGATGTTGATGTTCGACAAATATGAAGTAAATCGCCTAAAAATAGGGTGACAGCGGATTAAAATAACAAGTCAAATTCAAGGAAAATTGGCGGAATATAATAACCCAAGCAATGAGAAATAGTATCGCATGCAGCTGATGTATATAAGCAAATTGGGTGATTGAGATAGGTAGGTTTTTCAGGGCAGACGAGATGGGACAGCAAGGACGCTGTATTTATAAAATAAATAAAAGAACTGTCAGGGCGATTGCTCCTATTTTTAATATATTTCTAAGTGTGTCTGAAGGACCAACAATCTCCACATCGTCCATCTGTTGCTTAGAGGGCTCAACCTGTGCAAGTAGCTCAACAGATCCTAGCGATACTGTTCAAATTTACAACAGTGGTGCTCACTACAGGGGGCCCATTGATCAACCACCCAACACTCTGGAACTCCAGTCGCCAATTATGCCTTACCCAAGTCATGTCATTGGGGAGTCATCCCAAAACTCCATATCCGCTTCATATGAGGAAATCAAAGTTACCTTGGACGCGGTACTCAAAAACTAAGACAAACTCCTTCAAGAAAGTAATGCGGTCATGCATCAACTTGATAGTACGTTTAGTAAAATAAGAATCTTGGGACAACAAAACGAAGAACTTGCTGAATGACTAAATGATACCACACAGTGGTTGCAATATGAAGAACAAAGATTCTCTACTCCTTCTCAGTCGTCACACTGGGAGGATGATGACTACCAAGAAGATGCATCCTATGTGGGAGAAAACAACGCTGGTCATAGCTACGACCTTCATGATAATAGCACCGGATATTCATATGAGTTGGAGCACCACTTACCTCCAGTAATGGCTGTACCAATTACAACTGACGGTCACGCTATCCCCAAAGCAACGAATGCCCCCACTTCTGCTAATCCTTCTCCTCATCATGAGTCCACTTTTGGGTCTCATTCCATTCCTCAGTGCAGACTTAATAACTGCAAATGAAGAGAAGAAATTAATATTGAAAAGATAATATATCGTTTGACCGCAATGGGAACATCCATGGGTTCTTTAAAGGATTTGAGTTTGCTGCAGAAGGAGCCTCTGATCAATGAAAGGCTAAGCTGCTAATATCTGCCCTGGACGTAGGAAGCACTGATCAGGTCACCCTTTACCTTTCCAATAGCTCCATCTCCTATAAGGATGTAATGAACACCGTGCTCCACTTGTTTGAGGAAAACTCAAAAATGTCACAACAGAAAGCGGAATTTCTAACAATTGGGTTCCGTCAAAATGAGACTCTCAATGAGTTCGCTGATTGTTTCACCGCAAAAGCCCATTTATTGATTGGAGCTGGGTACTTAGTAGAAGCCAACGTGTGCATTTCCATGTATGCCACGGTGAAGCCATATTGCAAACTTTCTAATGTTATTTCGCTGCTTCTGGACAATGACATACCTCTGCTTAAAAATTGTACAGTTTCTATGATGGGTATCCCCTAACTTTTCGCCACTGAATTCAAATCATAAGACTACTGCTGCCCAGCACCCTCTCATTCCAGAGAATACTATCGGCTGCCTCCAGCTTCATTTAGTAATCCTCAGCCTTACTATAACTATGCTCCTCATCCTCGGCCAAAATATATTCAACAGTATGATCAACGTCAATGGGCGGCCATGACAACCGCCAGCAACCCAGTTATCAACCTGGACCCAATTACACGACCGTCAACAACTGGTTTACTGACCAGGAACTGGTTATATTGAATGATCCCAACCCTTCCAATATGGACCTGCTTATGATAACTCAGGACGTAGCTCTTATGGGGTTAACTGCTATGAATGCAGTCGCCCTGGTCATTTGGCAAAGGTCTGCCACAATCGCCGCATGAATTATGTACAACAAGACCAATACTATCAGGGAAAAGATGGAGCGGAGTAGAGACAGGACCCTCTACCTCCATGATCTCTACTAAACACGTCCCCAAATCAATATCAGTATACCCTGCGGAAATTCCTCAGTACAATGACGGGATTCTATACCAACTGCTAGTTGGAGGAGTAAACGTAGTAACCCAAGCTCAAGCTAAGACGGTGGCAGAAGAAGAATCCTTTGAACAACTGAAGCCCTACGCCTGTCAAATTCTTGATCAAGCGTCCTCAGATCAACTTGATCCTGCCGCGGATGCACCAACTCTGAAAGGAGTAAACGTCGCCTTTCCAGTAGATGCCATTGTCAGAGAATACCCCCAAGTTAGAGAGGGGATTAAAATTTTCTGGGAAAAGAGAGCCCATAAATGTTCACATATTAAACAGCCAATATTCTTCTTATTCTGAGTGTATATACTGTGATATTTTTGTTGTGAAAAATAGAGTTTGCGCTATAATTGATACTGGTGCTCCATTCAATATAGTTTCCACTAAGTTAATGCAAAAATTAACGCTGAAACCTGATGTAGACCATCGCATGGTTTATGGAACTTCTGGAGCTGTAAGCACTGTCTCTGAGGGAGCTTATAGTGCGCTGCCTCTGCGATTCAGGTCCATTGTCATTGTGGCTCCGGTGATTGTGTTACCAAATGAACACTATGACATATTAATAGGGACCACTTTTCTGCGTCATTTTGGGGCTATCGTTGATATGATGGAGGAGGCCCTCGATATCCTGGGTCAACAGATCTCAATTTAATTTACAACTAGGGGAGTACCAAAAGACCCAGTGCATACAAGTCATATCAACCTCGCCTATTGTGATGGGGTATGGCCTGTTCGCTACCATCAACTGAAGCAAAAAACTCAGGCCCTCCTTCAGCAGATCTATGAATATCAAGGGATACCTCTTTGAGCGGCAGGGCCCATATCCATTCCTTCTGGTCATCAAGTCTTAGTGAAACTGAGTTAGAGGTAGAAGTGCCGAGTGGGTTATATGGGGAAGTCATTGGGCTGTATCATCAAACACAGTTCAAGCTGCATGTGGCTCCAGGAATTATCCTCCCAGGACATGGGGAGATAAAGGTTTTATTAGAAAACCTACAGAGTGAACCAATGCAAATCCGCCACCACCAAACTATTGCGTATCTACATCTGATTTTATAGAAGAAGTCCACCAGGTTCATGATATTGGATAATTGTATCAATTTGGACTACCGCTTGAACCATCAGTCAAAGTACTAATGGTGGTACCTTGGAGTAATTTAACGGGATTAATGGATGAACAAAAAGATCAAGCAATGTCTGTATCTAAGAAATATAAGGGGATTTTTGCTGTTGATGATCACGATTTAGGGTGTGCTTGGGGGGTGGTCCATTGATTGGACACCGGTGATCATCCTCCAATAAGGTCTCAGCCAATTCGCCGCTCTTGGGCAGCGGAAGATGTGGTTACTGAAGAAAACAACAAGTTATTACAATAAGGGATGCTTGAGCCATATAAGAGCTCATGGGCTTCACCTGTTCTGATAGTAAAAAAGATGGCACCAACTGGGTAGTAATAGACTATCATTAACTTAACATTATAACAAAGAAGGATTCTTACCCCTTGCCAAGAATTGATGACGCCCTGGACCAATTAGGGGGTGCCCGCTACTTTTCTGCAATGGACTTAATATCAGGCTACTGGAAAATCAAGTTACCCTTGGCGGAACAGGGAAAATGCGATGTGATCACCTCTAAAGGCCTTTTTCAACTGACATTGATGCCTCAAGGACTGTGTAACGCTCCTGCTACTTTTCAGCGGGCCATGGACACTATTCTTGGCGACTTGAAGCTGTCATGCATTCAAGTATACCTCAATATTATTAACGTTTTCTCTCGAACCTTTTTGGAGCACCTAGACCACCTTGAAGCAGTATTCCGTCAGCTGGCTGAGGCGAACATAAAAATTAAACCTCAAAAGTGCAACTTTTTCAAAGATCAGCTAGAATATCTGGGTTTTGTGGTAGACACAACTGGGCTGCAGCCACAACTGGCTAAGGTGGAGGCCATTAGCAAACTGGCTATAACTAATAATAAGTGTGACATACAGGTATTTCTAGAGATGGTCAGTTACTATTGACGCTTTATCCCTAATTTTAGCTGTATTGGGGCCCGCTATTCAAGTTGTTAAAGAAAAATGCTGTGTTTGAGTGGAAAGAACATCGTCAATCTGCTTTCAATGCACTCTGTACGGCGTTGAGCAGTGCACCGGTGCTGCAATACCTAAACTTCGATTGGGATTTTATTGTTCAGATGGATGCATCCCATTCTGCTGTTGGGGCAGTACTTTCTCAGAAAGATGATGAGGGAGAAGAACATCCTGTTGCTTACTGTAGTTGTAGTCTGAACTGTCACGAGTGTAACTATACTGTGACTTAGTGAGAGTGCTTAGCAGTAATATACGCATATAAAAAATTCATAGTCTATCTGCATGAGGTAAAGTTTAAAGTCATAACCGATCACACATCATTACGCTGGTTGCAAAATCTCAAAGAACCAGAAGGACGATTGGCTCGATGGGCTCTCAAGTTACAGGCTTATGATTTTGAGATTCTCCATTGGCTGGAAGAGAAGCATCAGAACGCAGACTGTTTATCTCTTTACTGACTATTGCAGTGACAGTGGACCTTAGTGACGTGATGTATGATAAGATGCTTAGCGGAAAATATGATGACAAACCGCCTCAATTAATCAAAATGTTAAATGAATTGTGCTCAAATACCTTCCAACGGAATGGAGAACTGTAAAAATTGAATTGGAAATTCTACAGTGAATTTCCTGCAGCCCTCCGCACAGCCATAAATCATTATGAGCGCTCACAGGGCAGTCAGGCATGGTGGCATGCATAAGACTATGGAGTTGTTACGCCCATGGTACTTTTGGGAGAGTATGAGTTTCAATGTGCTCGAAACTATTTCCTGTTGCCATCAGTGCCAAGTGGAGAAGCCTATCCCTTGTACGATGTTGTATCAGTTAGTGAAACCACATTTTGCTTGGCATACGGTCTCCTTCAATGTTGTTGGGCCCTTGCCAACAGGAGCCAACTGTTGTAAATACATTCTTGTGGCTATTGACCACTTGACCCGGCGGGTCAAAGCAAGGGCAATACGAGATCTGGGGGCCATTAGGTAGCTAAATATGTGCTAGAATGCATTATTCAGTGGCACAGTTGCCCTCAGTTTATTCTCACTGATAATGACACCAACTTCATCTCGCACATACTTACTAAATTGAATGAGCTTATTGGGATCCGCGGAGTTCTGACGACCCCATACCACCTTGAGTCCAATGGAATGGTTGATTGAGTGAATGGAACTCTGGTGAACATACTCCAAAATTAGTAACGGATCGCCCTTCTGATTGGAGTTCCCTCCTTTCCACCGCCATGTTCACATATAACATTAGTTACCATTCCGCCACGGGAAAGAGTCCATTCCAATTACTATATGGCTGACACCCAGCTCTTCTGGCGTTGCTTTATGCATGTGTAGAAGACACTGGCAGATTAGAACCCCACCGCTATTTGACTAACCTCGCGAACATTCTGATCAAGCTACAAACTGATGTATATACCTTCAGTTTAGCTAAGAAGATTAAGAATCAGGCAATTGATCAGATATGCCATAGTGAATTGGTGTCATTCAAAGAAGGTTATATGGTTCTCTTTCACAATCAGCACAGATTCAGCCAGAAGCATAAACTTGCCAGTATTTGGATAGGTCCATTTGAAATAATAGAGAAGACTGGAGTCAACGCATATACTCTTAGGGATCCTATCAGTGGTCAGATCATTCATCAAGTTCACGCAAAGTTCCTCAGACCTTATAAACGGTAGGATCCTATCATCCAGTCAAGGAGGGGGTAATGTCGCGATTTTGATATGACTGGACAATAGTCTTGGGACAGCCTGGTGGAAACCGCCAAACACAGTATCAGTTATGGATATTCAATTGCCTTGAACTGAGGCAATATTGAGATATAATGAGTCTTATTGGATATAATAAGTTTAATGGATCACCTCTATATAAGGCTACAAGGCGAGAAGGTGATGTTGATGTTTGACAAATATGAAGTAAATCGCCTACAAATAGGGCGACAGCGGATTAAAAATAACAAGTCAAATTTGAGGAAAATTGATGTAATAGAATAACCCAAGCAATGAGAAATAGTATCGCCTGCAGCTGATATATATAAGCAAAATGGGTGATTGAGATAGGTAGGTTTTTCAGGGCAGACGAGATGGGACATTGAGGATGCTGTATTTATAAAATAAATAAAAGAACTGTTGGGGCGATTGCTCCTATTCTTAATAGATTTCTAAGTGTGTCCAAAGGACTGACGATATCCACATCATCCATCCATTGCTCATAGGGCTTGACCTGTGTGAGTAGCTCAACGGAGCCTAGCAATACCATTCAAATTTACAACAGGTTAAATGGGAGAAGAAATATGCACCAAATCCACATTGAGCTTGAAGTCACAGTCATACTCAGAATGATCAGGTAGTGCATCAGCTGAAGCTGCATCAAAGGAAGATTCCAAACCCTCCAAACAAGAAGGTAGGGAATCACTACGGTGGGCTTCAGCATAGAGGCAAGGCTAAGGGTGTGAAAGTGGGGCCATTGGGGAATGTCACCCTGAGAGTCTGCCTCAGACAAAATAACAATAAATGTGCGATTATTTTTAATGTTAAGCATAGGTTATTCTCTTTCAATTTGGTTCTAACATCAAAGTTCTGCCACCACTCCACACCCAAAATGATAGTGTATATGAGGTTTTTGATAGCTTAGAAGTGATCAGATAAGTGGTACTTGCCAACCTGATAGTCCACTGTCCCAACGACCTTTAGAGTGGGAAAATTTGGGACGCCCCTCCCCTAACCATACCACCTGGCAAGTAGCTCAGCCCAAGGTAGTCTTCTAGGCTCTGATCCAAAAAGTTTTCCAGGGCACCAGTATCCACCAGGATGGTGGTGCTAGATTTCCCTAAAGGGGAGGGAAGGATAGCAGTCAGTAGAAAATATCCCAAATAGTCTTTATTTAAAACCGAAAAAGCCACTAAATCACCAGAAAATTCTCCTCAGGCTTACGCAAGCCATCAGAGTATGTTTTGGAATCATAGAAGGGGAGGGATAATTGGCCACCCATACTACTAAGGCCACATATCCCACCTCACCTTCTGTAGGTGCATATATTTTATCATATTTGAAACAAAGTTCTTTTTCACTTCTTGAGTGCCCCAGATCATGGTAGGGGTCAAACGAGGGTTCTCAGAGGTAATCTGATATACAAGAATAGTGTCCTCATCCAGGCCATAAAAGCTAATAAACAGTTCAGAGGTATAGAAAAGGTTTTCGTTATAAAACGCGTTTTTAGACGCAAATGACCCTATCCCCCTGAACAGCAATGGAATGCTCTATGTTATCCAAGGCCAACACCACCAGGCCCCTCTGCGCCAATTCCGCCTGCATCATCAGGACACAGTGCTGAAATAAACTCCATTTAATAAATTTGAATTTATAAATTTTGACAGAAAGTTAGGGAATCACAACTTTCAGACCCAGAAACATCTGTATTCACCTGGTATGAGCATGAAGGGTGGGTACATTCCAGTTGGAGGCAGCCAAATGACAATATGCAATAACCCTTGGGAAAAAGAGGAAACAGTGGTGCAGCTGATCACAGATGAAGCCCACAGACGGCGCCTGCTGTTTGCACTTTGGAAAAGTCCCACACGGAAAAAGTTCATGCACATAAATCTAAATGGTTGGTTGACTAATTTAAGGAGAGTGTCTATAACTCTCCTGTTTCCAGCGTGGTAGTGATTGGTGCACAGGCCCAATACCAGAAAACTAGTCGTTATTACTAAAGGTACTAGAGCCCAGAAGAGGGTGATAGAGCAATAATAACTTAAGTAAAGAAGTGTGAATGTATTAATAATTATTCAACCAAAAATGACACGGTGCACAAAGGAAGAAGGGGTAATCATCTCAGGTTGGAGGGAACCTGGGTGACCTAACGGTGCAAGAGGGGATAACCCAATCATATACAAAACAGATTGGATTACATAATGCGAGACCTCCTTGAAGAGGTCCATGCACAGGATTGTCCTGGATAACATAAATAAAATAAAGGGAAAACGGGAAAAGTTTTGTGCAAAGTTGACCAATAAAAAATGTTGGTCATGAAAATCAAATATAAACAGAGGCAGGATAATATGGGGTCTGCCAAAGCAGTCCTAAGAACCAATTCACCAATAGGCAAATGCTTCCATCCCAATTGGTAGAATATGCTGAAAATGACTTCACTTGAGTAATTATTGAAGTTGTACTCTACATGAACGTGAATTTTTGTAAATGGAACAGGTTTTGAAACCCCATTCCTCAAGCAACCAAATTGAACCATCTGCATTGATTTAATATCTCATCCATTTTAACACCTGGTTCAACGCAATGGGATGGGAGTTAGGCACCTCACTAGTACCAATCTGGGCATATTTGGCTTGTACCCAGAGTTGGTCTACTGTGTGCCTAAGGTCAAGGAGGGCCTAAAAGCTTCACCTTCTGGGCTTCTTGCCGCCCAGCCTTATCCTTGGGGTTGGTACCCACTATCATGTCGTTTAACCATGACACCTTTGCCATTATATATCTCAACAGGTGCCTTCACGTTTTATCAAAAATACAGTGTACTAGCTAGGACATTCCTTTGAGGTTGTACTTATGATACCTAGATTTTACTATACATATCTAGTAATTATTAAGACTTATTATTGAAACAAAGAATCTTTAGATTTCACAGGGGAACAAAAACTTTGTACTGATAAAAACACTTGTTTTTAACTAATTTTGGTGCGCTGATTTCTATCTGAAGTTGGTTTTTTCTTGCAAGCTACAGTTTTTTGCAATTCTTTTTTATTGATTCTTCACGCTATTATAAAAGCTTAAAATTTTTCAGCATTTATCTCAACTTAAAAAGTTGGATAAAATCTTAACACCTTTGTGGTGATAATATAAGTTATTTAAACATAAAAACGTGCAAATGAAATACAATTTTTCTTACATTTTGAAAGGCAAAAAAATCACATTTTTGAGCACAAATATGACATAAAACATTTTTAAATATAAATTTATAATTTTCTTAACTATAGTATTGATACGTACATAAAGATGGAAGATATTTAATTTATGCAGCAATGTAATAAGTTGGCATGCAAAACTCACTTAAGCAAGAATTTGCGCTTGTAGCTCTTGCATTTGTGAACTTGATCAGGACGGTCTTGCTTGATGCTCCAGCAGTAGTCTGCCATCATATGCGTGTCCCATCGCATTTGATAACGCTCTTCTATTGTCTTCAGTTATTGATAGAAGCGCTCCCCCTGCTTTATTGCAAATTTCCTTAGGGTTTTCAGGAACTTGATCAAAATTTCTATTCAAGAAGTGCATCTTAAAACTCATGTTGCATCCAAACTTGCAAAATGCTTTTAGCATCTTTAGACCATAAGTACATAGTTTTCTGCCTTCTTGTTACTAATAAATTTGTTAATAACTGCTACAAAAGATATTCATGCTGCTCTCTCCTTTTAATACATCATTCTGACAAAAACCTTGTCACATATAAGAGATCAAATGTGAGGACCATTAAACAACCTGTATTTATTTGTCAAATGACAAAACAGGAAAAAATGAGACTTTTTGTTTATAAATCTTAAATTTCAGTATTCAGAGACTTTACAAATTACTCATAAAGCCAATCTTGATGTGAAGCAGGAGGGAGTGATTCTGCCTCGGCTGTATTACATTAAAACTAGAGCATGTACAGGAAAACTGACTTCATATTTGCAATCACTAATACCAAACTACATAGAAATAGTTGAAAAATTACATGAAACAGACAAGTATTCTTTGTTCACCTATTTATTTAACAAAAATATAATCTGACAGGGAAACAGTATTATCATATCAATTAGCAGGGCTTAAATCCCTGTAGAATTTCTGGATCACAACCCAGCTATCAAGTGAAACATTGACACCACTAACGAATTCTTTAGGTTTTTTTGTTTAATCACACTTGTTATTGACATTTACCAGCATATGAATGAACAAATGGCATCACCAGCCTCCTCTTTTGTCATTTTTTGCAACATAACATGAGTCTTAATATTCCATTCACTATCTTATAATATATCTTAGTTTCTTATTTGTTGGAGACAGGAAGATGTGACCAAGTCAAACTCTATTCTATACCATTGCTTTCTTCAGTTTTTACCGTATATGAAGTGATTTTATGGAGACTCACACTACTGTATTACAGGTGAGGCTTTTCCTCAAGCTTGTAATATAACTGGTTTTTACTAAGCCTCCTTCAGAAACATAGTGGCTCAGTTGGAAAGAGGATACTATTAACAAATAGTACCACCATTCATACCAATCATTTCAATGATTCTCAGTTAACTCATCAAGAGCTAACTTCAATTGCAGATACCAAAAGGAGTCAGCATCTGTCAGCTGGTTAATGCACTTTACTCATTGGATCTTTTTATTATTGGTATGGTGAAACCATATATAGCCTGACTAACAATGTTCTCTAGGGTCTACTTCTGGGATGACCATTGTCTCCATGTGAGCATTGAAGTGGTTGCTGAGTTTTTCATAGCAAATGAATGCTCAGAGATATCTATCTAACGTGCTTTATCTACTTATTAAAAAATTTCAATGACTGACTGACATACTGACTGACTGACACCTTAAACCTTTGAGTCTGATAGGTTAATTTAATTTGTGTGAGTGGGTGAGAATTGGTGAATATTATCTCATTATTCACCAAATTGCTCAAAATGAAACTAATTGAGCTTAATAGGCTCAATCTATCTGAGTGAGTAGTTAAGAATTGGCGAATATTATTGAATATTTACCCAATTGGTCACCTGAAACTAAACAAAAATCAGTGGTAGAGTTTTTATGTATTAAGTAAAGTTAGGATCAGCTCACTAGCCATAAGGGCAACGGTTAGCTGTTAGTCTGAGTGGCTCCAGATTAGCGTTGCACAGCCTATAGGCTATGTCAGTATGAGCTTATCATCTGATAAACTTTAAATACTGTAGTGAGCAAGGGTATCTGGATATTAGGTCTATATAATATCAAAAACCTGCCTAATTTGGTTCCACAATTTAATAAAATAGTTTTGGCAGTTAAGTAGAAATGATTTTAGTTTGTAAGACATTTTACATACAGAATGACTTTAAATATAGAAATGTGTCTGGGTAGCTGTTTGGTTTAATTGATAAATTTGATAGGATTATTTATGTTTGGCCGAGTGGTTGATGGCTTTTGGTCAAATTGATAGGACAAAGTTTAGTTTTAAGGGTGACTGTTATTAGTTGATTTATAAAGTTCAGTTTACTTAATTGAGTGGTTAATGATTCTTGATGATTAAATTAAGCAATTAGTTTTGTCTGAGTGGTTATTGTATATCTATAAGATAAAATCTAAATTAATAAATTTGAATATCTGAGATTCTATAGACACTGTAGCAAAACATGAGAAAATTGGCTAGTTGGAAATATAAACTTTTATTCATATTTTTAGGACCTTCTCATAAATGGATTAGTAAATAGCATCTACAGATTGACTTTGTTGAGTGTAAAATATAGCGCCAAGTCTCTTTCCTTAAGTTTCCTGTATGGAGGGCTTTGTAGTGGACTATCTATTGCAAGGAGCATTATTCATTCTATAATCCAAAATATAAAAAACTTGTTTATCATTATCTTCAGAAATCTTTTCCTTGGTTTCATTTGCCCTGTTATTGACTAAAGGTCGAAAGTTATGGTAACAGACATTCTATAGTTACCCAGGAGTGCTTCCTTGTTCTTCAGCATTATAAATTGTTTCTTTCATATTTCCTGGTCTAGGTGAACCAAGCCCAGAAATGTCCAGGAAATTTAAGAAAACTCCACCCTTTAAGACACCGCGTCACAGTCAATATCATTAAGTGAAGAACTCCCCTATGAGGCCAAGACAATTTTGACACGTTCTAATACTGTCATAGCTTAAGTAAGTGGGTTCTTATTCAGCGCAGAATTTGAGAAAAGTAAATGCATCCATATTTACTGTAATCATTGTTTGTGGATTTCCAGAATGGCCGCATTGTAAAAAGGACATGGTGATGAAATGTAATGGGACAATAGAATTGGATTTATAACCTTAATTTTGAAACTTAAAATACATTTATCAGGCATCAATCATATATTTTTTGGACATTCATAGTACTAGGTTGTTATAATATATTTTTTTCTTTTCTAAAATAATTATATTTTCCTTTTTTGAAAAATGTAGTCTTACATCTCGTCTAATACTTCTAACAATTTTAGTGGTTTATCTGAGTGCAGATAACTGGACAACTTTTTTTGAAATCTGATATATATATACCTTTGAGGCGAATGTTGGTAATTGTAAAAGAAAGTGTATATTTGGGTGCTTACCCTGGACCAAGGCTAAAATAAAGTCATACGCTTATAGCTAGATAATAAAGCGCTAGAAACCTTTTGGATCATGAGGATTCTAAATCCAACGAAACTAAGCATATTCTTTAATGACTTTGAGTCTCTCTACATATGTGTATACTCAAATTTGTTTGTAGGCATATGTCAGACAATATCATGTCTGATATTGTGAAAAGAGTGTTTTGAGACATCAATGAATCCCCCCTCAGGTTGGGACCATCTAGTACTAAAAAAGAGAGTTTTGAGGGTAAGTACGGCTAATATATCTAAAAAACCTGGTAGATTCTCGGTGGAGACCATAGAATTGGGTTAGTTAGTCTAACCACACTCCTTGGCCAAATAGCCCTACTGCAGGTGGTAGGGTTGCATTGACATGTGGCAGAATCAGGGAGCCATTCTGAGTTTCATCCCCCTCTTATATACAGTTTATTTCAAATAATTAAGCTGAGAACATCCTCTTTAATAGACTTGGAGGGGGTCCCATAAGGTGCAAAAAAATTTCCCATCATTTGATTGGCTTAAAAAGAAAAACCTTGCCCCACATGTTTATCTTACCTGCAATTGACCCTCCATCAGCTGTCATGTTGAAGCAAGGCGAGCCTTTAGAGCTCAATAGATTAAAACTCCATATTTACTAATTTGGCATTTAAAACATATAATTATTTTCTCTCCCCTTTCACTTCAGGTATTGAATTGATTTAAACACTAAGCATCAAGGTATTAAGAAAGTTCAAGTTACCCCAAAGTTTTATAATTACTAAAATAACTATAAAAGTTTATATCTTCCTAGTATTCATGTTTCCCATTTTTAATTTATGAGTGGTGTTAAAATCCCCAAAAATTATTACAGCAGCTGAGAGTATTGATACTCATACCCCTGCTGAATTGTTCAAATCCTGTTTAAGCATCATAAGCTTCAAAGTAGCCAAAATTTCGAAAATCATAAACTACAAGCAAGTACTTCTTTTAATTGATTGTATAATTCTAAGATAATACTTACATATTTGATTTCAGTAATTTACTTGTTACTCCTTACCCTCATCATTCCTCTGTGAGAGTGGTGTTAAAACAGAGTAAAGAGATACTTCACTCCACACTATGAAACTATTTTTTAATTTGATAATATATCGCAGAACTAGGTCTTGTTTAAGGCTGTACTACATGTGTTGATTTTCATGATTCTTGTTTTCAGGCCAGAGACGTAAAGAAAATCTAAATTCTTTGAACAAGTTTTTGAGTCCTTTTGATATATTGAAAATGGCCTTATAATGTTTAAAACTTCCACAATCAACAGGACATAGTAATAGTTGGGAGACACAATTGTGGGTGCTGACATGGTAATAAACCAATTTTAAAGGGGCAGGTCTTAATAACTATTAAAAATTTTGGTACAATAAGGGCTTGCTGTACCATATATAAATTTTAAAATCAATGTCCATTTTAAACTGTAACTAGTCACCGGTTAGGTAGAAAATTAATTCATTGTGTACCTTGTGTAAACAATTTTATGAATTTTTTTTTCTGCAATAGAAGAAATTGCGGTAAGAACAATCAGTTTAGATGTAGAGTGGTTGTAATAAATTTCACCTAAAAATTTATTTTATAAGAAGATATTTAGGCCTTTCAATATCTAAGGATAGTCTCTGGATTTATATTATCTAGAATGGTCGCATTCATTCTTCTATGATGGTACATGAAAGGAGCATAGTTTTTCCGAGAAACCCTTTTGTTTTGGAATGGTGCCTGTCTTCTCCTCAATCAGAAAAAATCACTGAGTTGCTGCATCTTCTAGCTGTGCTTGGAATTTTACATCATGTACATCATTGGTGAGCAAGTAGGTATAACAGATCGTCTGAGATGACCGAAGTTCATAAAAAAGTTTGTCTTGTTCATGCGAGACTAGTGTATTACTTTGGATGAAGGCAGAGATCTACATCGCTACTCAACCATACTTTATCAGGCTGCTGCGTTATTTTTTGATGTGTACTCTTTGCTTTGCAGGTAAATGTAGCGAGTAGTAATTCTTTTAATTACATTGTGACAAATCATTTGGGAGGAACTAAATGGTACCGATTATTTGTTTTACATCTTTTTGGTTTGTAGTTCGATCATGTCAAGTTCTGTTTTAAAGACATGGTATACTGGCAGGGAATAGGTTAGAGTTTAATATTTGAGTACAAAAATGACAGAAATCTTATCATATAGTTTACTTTAATATTTGGGGGAATATTTCTTTAAATGCTAGATAAAATATAATAGAAATTTTCCTATGTCATTACATCCAATGTCATGATTATAACCACTTTACCTTCTGATAAAATTACGGCTTCAAAATGTATATGTCTATTCTAAGTGATTAAGAACAAAATGGAATTACATTATTATAGCATTTAAACCAGATAATTAGAAAATTGGCCTTGCGTTGAGCCTTATCTCAATACTGTAAAAGATATTACACAGTCTATTTGACTCCTGATAAGAATTTGAGCTATTCTCCATGTTATTGTAACTTTTTCAGCATTCAACACTTAAAGAGAACTACAGTCTAACATTATGGTGTTATGAAGCTCTTACCACATTTGGATCAAACCTCAGAAAAACTTTTATACTAAAATTCCAGTTGAAAGGGAAAATCTGGTCAATGAGTAAATAATCTTTATCCAAGCTGTACAATCTCATTATAATCTGTGAACAACCAGTCAAAGAATACTAGCCAAAGTAAGGAGAATAGTTCAAATTTGTTAGGGTGTTGTTATTACTAAAAAATTAGTTGGCTTACTGAGCGTATTGCATTGCTGCAAGCATTTGGAGATTCCCTGAGGAGCAAATTATTGAGCATAAATGACTCTGGGTGTGGGACAAAGTTCTTAGATTTTTTGGCTGCATAAAACATTTTAGGAGTTTTTCATCTAATTTACTTCCTAGGCTAAGATTAAACATCACTAAAAACCTTATTTTATCTAATTTTTTAGCCACTTCAGCAATCATTTTACCGTCTTGCTAACTTCCAGGTGGTTTGCCCGCTCAATGACATTGTAAAAAGCATACTTTAAGAAAATTTAAAAGCCCATAATTCCAAATCACGATGTTTACTATTTTTGGTCGCTAATTTAGTTGCATAAATAGTAAAAATCATTGATTAAATAATATAAGGTACCAGGAATTACTAACTTTAACATAACTATTGTTTTCTAAAAAGGGATGATCTGGAAAACTGCGCTATCTTGAGTTTTTCTAGTTATGTGCAAGTATTTAGATGACAAGTGTTAGTTAAGTGCTTAGATCAATGCCTTCTTTAGTGTGCACTACTTGTTAAAAAACATCTTTAAGATCCCTAACTTTTAGTTGGCAACTAATACAACAGTATATGAATGTGAAGATTTGTACTCATCAATGATGAAAGTAATTACTAATAAGTCAAAGCATATAACCTTTACTATTTTCCATAGAAACATTGCAATTTTATCATAGTTGAAAATAGCATTTATTCTTTTAGCCCTTATTATCAACTTTGTAAATCATCTTTTTATGCCATTAACATCTTTTTCATTAGCTATCACTTCCGTTCTGCTCAATCCCAATTTTGAGTACTTTAAATTTTAAATCATAAATATATCCAACTCTGACTTGCTGCGCCACTATTTTAACAATGTCCTTAGTCCCCCACTTGCTGCTCCAGTATGGTGCTGCAGAAAAGTTCACCCATCTTTTTCCACCCTGCATAAAACGCGTTCATACTTTTCATCCAGTCCTCTAACTTGATCAGTTTTAATATCCCCAAAGGACTTAGCTCTTCATTTCACATACAACCAACAAGCATATTCCCTTTTATACCCATTCCCTTCCTTAATCAAACATTTGCCTTTACCTCTGAATTAATATAGGCATCAAATCCAATTATCAATAAGTCAATAATTGATCTTACACTGCCATTTTTGTTGTAACTAGCTTTATTATCTTGGCTATATATGGTTTTTTGACATTGATTTTCCTTCTGATGTTACGCTGCTTTAGCTGCGGTGACTCCATTAACATAAATATAACCTTATGACTACAGAATATACTTGCCTCTCTTATAACAATTTGCAGGTGGTGCCATTTGTGAATCCACAATTACATCTCCTGCAATAATTTTATATGATGAGCAGTTACCTGTACTTTCATCCCAAGGCTCCAATAATCTTCTTTTATCACCCAAGAAATGTGGAGTATTTCAGGGCACCCTATGGTACTACAATCATCTCCTCTACTTCTCTACTATTTCTCAAAAGATCACCCCAAATGCTCATAATACCACAGTTCCAGGCCATTTCTTATGGGCTTGTGTTGACTATGATCAACAAATTTTCCCACTCTCCTTTGAGTTAGAGCACTCCTAAATTCTTGTAAACATGCCACCAATACTATACCATCCCTAACATTTACACCGTGCTTTATAATTTGACTGTGTATCTTTGTTGCCCCACCTTCCCAACATCTCACTCATTGTGCCCATCTGATGATTGCTCCATCAATCAGTACACCAATCACCCTCATTGTCCTGATGTTGATCCAACCATTTGAGAGGATTCTTGGACCCCAATTAGACCCAGGATCACCTCATCCTCTCGCTTATTTTCAACTTTCCCATCAAAACCTAATTAATTATACCCAGAGCCCATGGGCATTGTTGGATTAGGTTTAAAATTGAGGTGGCATCATTCCATCATTAGCCAAAAAGATTGACTTTAGCTTTTTTATATTATTTTTTTGATTCTAAACCCAAACTAAGTGCTATGTCGCAAAAACCAATGTTAAGCAATTAATTAACAATCAACAAATCGCCATGGCTACGGCTTACTAGCTTGACAATATTTCACTCTGAGCTGCAAATTGTAAGTCATCGAACTAACTGATGGCTGGCCTGACATACGTTGTTTTTCCCTTTGGTTCACAGATCATTAAAAATCTAATTTATTAAACATCAAAAATCGCATCACAGGCTCTTTTTTTAGTACTAGATGGCGCATCACAGGCTCTTAAGGATGCAAAAAAGTCAACTATGGTTCACATAATCATGAGGTGCCTTATCACCACCAACTATGAATTTATATTTAATACCTGTATCCAAACTGAATAGCATCTCACTGAAAACTTGAGGTTCTTTTATAATGTCAGAAATTTAAATGTTTGAGATGAGGTAAATAGTATTTTGGAGGAGAATACCTCTAGTACTGCATAAAAACCCTGGTCAACTCTAGGAGAAATCCCTCATTTGGGGTAATAATTCAACACCAACTCCTCGGCCAAATAACCTTATTGTAAGAGTTAGGGTTACGTCAAACTTGTGGTTAATCAGCGGAGTCATCCTGAGGTTTCTACCCGCCCTGTATGCAATTTAGTTCTAACTACTAAGAGAGACTATCCCCTACTATAAACCTGATGAGGGTTTAAGTAGAAGAGTATAGTTTCCCCACAAATCAACTAGGAGCTGTGTTAATCGGCAAAACTACACCTCAAGCCAGATGGCTGATTAGCAGGATTTATATTAAGATGCACCCCCATAATTATGTCATTCCAGGATTCGATCTCACACCTACAATCCAAGTTTTATCAAGGTGAAACGGCTCTCCAGAACAGAAGTAGGTTAAATCATCATTTATCCAAATTGGGACGCCCCCTCGCCTAATCTAAATTCCGCCGCCCTTCTCATTTTTAGCTCCGACTTACCTTAAAATAAAAAGTTTCACCATTACATTAGGGGTTCGCTTTAACTCTGCGTCTCACTCAATAAGAATCCTATAAAAACCCAAACTCTTATTAATGTTTCCGTTTTCGCATTAAATTCTAAGAATAGTGGTGTTTTAATATCTCCTAACCTTATGTGACAGCAGCTGAGAATTTTGGGACTCCTGCTACTGCTGAATTTTTAGAATCCTGTGCTAAAAGCACCGGTGAGCTAAAACCAGCCTTGATTCTAATAATTGGTGCTCACTACAGGGTTATAATTTTAGTTTAGACACAGGAGTATAAGGATAAAAGCAATAGCAGTGGCAGAGAGAGAAGCAACGGTGGCGCTGTTGAGCTTTATTTAATATTTCCTATTTTGAGTGACAGTTATTAGATAGCCACTAACCACTTTTCATCCAATAAAATGAACTTTCTCTTTAGTCTCTATGATGGAAAGATAAAGGATTCTGAGAACATAAACCTGAAATCATAACCAGGTGTCAAGAACACCTCTAATTCATCAAGGGTGGCTATCTGGTATCAGGCACTCCAAATTGGAAATACCAAATCAAGCCCAACAGTGCCAGCGTTGCTTCTCTCTCCACCACTATCACTTTTATCCTTGTAATCCTGTACTTAAACTAAAATTATACCCCTGTAGTGAGCACCACTTGTTGTATACTCACTGGTTTTAGCTCGCTAGGGCTTTTAGCACAAAATCTACCAATTCAGCAGTAGGGGGTCTCAAAACTTTCAGCTATTGTTACAGAAGGATAGGTGATATTAAAGCAGCACTATATTTAAAATAAAAAATATGAAAATGGTAACACTGATAAGAAGTTTTATAAGATTTATATTTTATATTTGTGGTGCTTTAGTGACCTTTAACCTTCTGTAACAGCATCTGAAAGGTTTAAAACCCCTAATGTAAATTAAAGAATACTGTACTAAAAGCAATAGAAAGCTAAAACCAGCCAGGATTACAATATAGGTCTCAAATGCAAACAATGAACACTCTTTTTGCACTCATCAAGCCCCATACTGCAGGAGACTCCAACTTTTAGTCTCCACACTATCCAGAGCCATATTCACTAAAATTTATCTATTAAAAACCTCCTGATCCCCCTAACTCCTCCCTGTTTAATAGCAGTTAGCCATTGCTCACTTGGTTGGTCTTGGTTCCTTTTTTATTCATGGAACAAAAAGTGCACTTTAAACATTTTGACCATTATTATTAATTTGTTTAATTTTCTAATTTAGTTTTTCTCTCATTTTAGCCCTTAGTAATTTCCATCACCTGGTTGGCTTACCTCATATAAATTGAACATATTTTTGCTAGCTCTATTAACTTTTCCAAAGTGCCCAGTGCACAACAGCATAAAATTTCATTAAGATAATCTTGATTTTTCCTACAATTACTGTCTCTTCTACAGTTGCCTAAATATTAATTAACACCCTTTTGTTATCAGCCATAAATGCATATGAGGTTGAACTTAGGCTATATAGACAATTGCTTTGTCAGAGTGAGTCATTCCTAAGTCATATCAATAATCTTTAATGTCTAAATAGTTAATAGTACTATATTTTGATAATCAAAAATTACTAGAGTACAAATTATAAAAGACTATACCAAAATTTAAAATTAATATCTGTCCCAGATGTGAAAAAATTGGCATCAATAATTTATTGTATAGGCTTATTGAAAACCAGTTGGTTAATTATTTAGTTTGATATCCCTTCTTTCATTGTTTAAGACTTACTTAATACTGGAATGTCAGAAACCACAACACCACCCCTATAAAGACAAGAGAAAATAATTGGATGATATACTTTTGTATCAAATTATATAACTAGGTTTTGTTATTTTAGCTTGAGTACTTGATTTGCTTATAATAAAAATTATAAACTTGTCATTGCATTTATTTTTTTGCTAATTAGCTTCCTTAGAAATTGTATCCATATATCTCTATCTTCTTATTTAATTTTTTGTAGACTAATACCTTTCAACACTCTTTTCAAAATGAGTTTCTTATAGGTTGCTTTGACCAGCTTAGTACTGTAAACATTTTTATATTGCAAGAGTCTTTTGATATTTTCTGAAGCAAACATCTTTTTCTAGCATATTAGTGTATCTAATAATGTTATGAGATAAGATCTTATCAAAACAATGCTTTGAACAGGACATATTGTACTATTGTTTACTTAAACTACTTAAAGTAAGTTTGAATGCCAGTAATATTTCCACTTTAGGGTTTGATTATAATGTAACTAAAAGGCTTTATTAAGTTCCTGTTTAATCAATCTATGATTATGTTAGTAGATGTTTATATTAAGATAGTAAACTGCTGTTTAGCTTTAATGAACTGCAAACTTCATCTTCACTTTATTTTTAGAAGTGGCTTTTTTCTCCATCACCTCTCTCAAACGCTGTGAGGAAATTTATAATTAACTTATTAATCATAATAAGACTTATAGAACTGCCCAAAAACAGATTGCTGCTCAAGCCCCTAACAAATTGCCTTGGGTAACAGTTTGTTGACCAACCATTCATGCCTCAGAAAATCACATAAATAAATGGTCCTTGATAACCCAATTCAAAACCATTCAATTTCCTATATGAGTGTCTTTGATGTTTATCTATATAGCTTTAATCCAAAGTTTTTGATTGTATCTTTTTTTCATCTAAATCTAAACGTAAGCGCTGCTTCTGCCCTCATGATGGCTTCCAAGTCTACCATATGCATCACAAGCTTACCATTGATTCAGATGCTACTCCACCAATGTTCCCTTCCACCCAGCCCTTCAATTAGCCATTGAACCACTCAGAAAAAGCTTTTCTTGCTCAAGTTTCCTGTCTGACTTCCCTGATAAAAACTTGATACTATATTGAAGAGTACACAATTTCTGTGGCTACATGCGCTGATGCCACTAATCTAAAATATTCTAAACCAAATAACCAAGATTAGCCAAATTAATCTTTAATTATAAGTCAAACTCATATAGAATGCTGAGCTTAAGTTCACTCATTAAGTCAATGTAATGTTTACTATAGGCTTCCTAAAGAAAAGAATTTGGTTTTTTTCCATCTCATACCCCATGCTGCTGATGCCTCCACTCCCATTCTGTCCGCTCTCTTGGATGCCTTTAGGTCCAAGATGGACAGAGATCCCCCTGATCCCCTTACCCATACAATATGGCTTTTTAGGCTAACCACTGAGGCGCAATATTGTGTTTTTTTATTTGTCTTCAAATACAAATAAAATTCGTGGAACTCCCTCTTGGGTTGCGTTCCACTATTACTAAAAAGAACTGTAAACTTTTTCCTCGTCTAAAATAAGTCATCCTTTATCTTTAACAATTTTTTATAAGAGTCTTTTTTTGTATTAATGTAGTTGTACAATTAAATTCAACAAGAAAGATTCTATATGCTCATACATATTTGCCCCATGCTATTTGGATAACCCTTAATGATAATGATAGTGATAATAAAATTTCTTCTAGGTTAATATGGTTGTAATACATAAATCTCAAAGTTTATACAATTTAAAAGTAAAATTGATAGGTCTGAGTAATGAGACAGCTAAAGAGGACGTCATACAAAAGTTTCTCTAAAGCTTTCTCCCCTTCTGATATGGCTTCCTAGGGTGGAAGCTGAGGTGCCATATTAGGAATTATTATTACTATAACTTTATTTATTTGGATTATGTACAAAAAAGATGCGTGGCATCTCCCCCTTTTGGGTTAGACAACTAGTGCTGAGAAAAGTAGATCTGAGTAATGAATTGTTCCAAAAGGCTGAAAAATTTCTTAAGGCACACAAAATTACAATATATGACATAAATATATTTCAGAGTTTTATAAATAAAATTTTAAATTTGATCCTTCAAGGATATTCATATAATTTTCGCTCTATTTTTTATAGTTTCATTATATAATTTTAATTTGATTTCTGGTATAGAGGCTATATTTTATATTAATGAACTTCTAAAGTTCACCATCACCTCTTTGGTGTCACGTGAGACTCTTCTCAGATTTTCTAAAATCGCATAAGTATTACAAGCCTTTATCATTAGACAGTTTGAATATTTAAAAGTTCTATCATGTTAATGAGTTTAGAAATAGAAATAGTTTTTACTGTATATCCACATTGTTATGTTTTATTTCTTTCAAGTTTATGATCTTATTCATATCAGTAAAGTTAAGATGCCCTCAAAGACAATATAAATGTATATCTTTAGTAAGTTTCTATTAGGCATGACTAGTGACACATGGGAAGCAAAATCATACACATAATGTCTAATTGATTATGGCTCAAATTACCCAGAATCATTCCCTTTAATTTAAGGATTAGAGCCTCACAGATCAGCTATTAATTTCACAAAACTAATTAAATAATTTGATACTTTAAAACAAAGTAAAATTACTTTAATTCACACATAATGATTTAATCTGTTAACAATTTTAAGTTCTTGTAAATGTTAATATACTAAACTTTTCTTTCCTTTTACAATCAGAAATTGTAACTGACTTGATTTAAGATAGAGATGTTTGATAATCAGTAAGGGAAGATGAGTATACAAATTTTTCCAAGTAAGGGCTGGACGAATGTGGTAAAAGGTACAAGCTTGGTGTTTGCACCACCTAAAGTTTAAAAATGTTCAAGGACATGAGTACTTGAAAAATAGAAAACCAAGTTGAATATTTAGTAATAAATCTTGGAATGGCAAAACAAGTGTAACCAGTACGTTAAAACTCACCACTTACAGCCACTGTCATCAGTTGAATATAAAGTCTGAGTTTACCTGGAAATTAATTGGACTTCTCTTTGGGAGAAGTTCTTCAGGGCGTATGCATCCACTTCCCAGAAGTAGTGTACATAGCACTGCATAAAATAACCCGTGGCGGTTTGGATCTCAGGTTCAAAACAGCAAACGCAGAAGACAAAGCTGCACAGGTGCACGTGGTGGTCAACCCCCCAGAGGGTCAATGGGTGGCAAAAACAAGTGCGTGCAATGGACAAAATTGAATCAAATTTTGTGAGCTTCAATTTTCTCCCTACAACCATAAAGCGTGAAGCCCTTGAGATTCATCTCAAAGCAGGACTCCATAGCTATGGGGAAACCAGCTACTTTGAAATGCAAAATTTTTCACTGATGATTAAACTCAGCACAGGTAAGGCGCTAGTGGTGATCACCCCATTCTCAGGGGTAGCAGAGGACTTAACTCAAATCCCACACACCATGATACTCACCATCAATGAACAACTGACTCAACCATTCCGTGTAACAGATGACAGCGCACCACCCATATGCTCTCATTGCTGGGCGTTTAGACACAAGATACACACCTGTCCCACCAGAGAGGGACTTACCTCAAATGAAGTTTTCTCAGAAGCAATGGGGGAAGGACAAAATGAGTCCACAGTAGACTCTAGTGTAGCATTCCCATGGGGCGAACAGGGTTGCTATATTTAATTAAAACCTGTGTCCCAAAAGAATGAAAAAAGCAAAACATCAACACTGAGCTCAGGCCAAGGCAGCAGCCATGGCGGCCTCTACCATACCCCTGCCCAGATCCAAGATGACTAGGCTAAGCTTTACATTTTTGGTTGGAATCAAAAAACCCCACCCAATCAGATGAGGGGACCCAGCCTACAAACACGCAAAATGTGCATGATACAAACCTACTCGATTCATGCACAACAAATGAAAGCAGATTTTCCAATTCAGATTTGCTGAGTTTTTTGGAGAAGAATAGATGGACACACTTGACAATGCACCAAATAAACCTCAATAATCTAAAACTGCAAAGACAAAAAATTAACCAGGCAAGAAATCCATGGCTAAAGTTTCCATCAAAGTGAGTAACTATGTACCTAATGATATGCTATCCTTAAATACTCGCCAACAAAGACAGTTGGTTTAGCTTGTATGGCAGCAAGGAGCGGCAGGGCATGAGGGGCCCTTCTCCTCGCACCTAAGGTGTGATGGGGGTGAGCTTTACAATAGGGATGTTGAACATTGCTGGGCTCAAAGCCTCACCATCCCAGGATAAAAACTGAGCTTCCTAAAATGTAATTTACCTGTGGACATCCTGGAAATCCAGGAAACCCACTGTCCGTAGGGCGCTGAGGAAATATGGCAACCATAGTCCTCCTCTCCCAATCCTTTTGGTTGCCGCACTGTGAAGTGCTGATATGAGTGAACCGCAATTATAAATTTCTAGATAAAACAACTCATCTTGATGGACTTGTGCTCATCATGACTTTACATGGGAAGCCAAAGTGCACACATTAATCAATATATACGCCCTGACCTGTGCATGAATTTGATGGAAATTCATCCTGGACGTGACCTCCCTCCCCCTCCCATCTTAAGACTTTGTGGTCGGCGACCTAAACTGTTGGGACAACCCAACTACAGACTGCTGGCCAACTGCACATAATCCTCAGCAGGAACATATTGAATTTCGGGTAATGAAGGCTACCTTGGCATCTTCAAAACCATCCCCAAGAAGAAACCACTGCTACACAACATGTCACGCCTCATTTAAACAACTTGCAGTTGATGTATATGACCCATATAGATTTTCTTCTGGCACCAATGGACTTTTGGTCCCAGATATCACAATTTGAAATTATGAAGATAGATTTCTGGACCATATGATGGTCTCAGTTCTTTTACTCTGTTGAGTCTGGTGCAACAAGCACCTAAATGGAGTAAACTTTACCCCAAACATTCTCAAGATACCCGAATTATCAAGCTGGATGGACGCTGTCACATTGACACAGTAGTTCACAATTCCTTTCTGTGAAATTCCCTATCAACCTGGTCAAAATTAAAAAAGCAATTATATAAGCATGCCACATTTTGTTGCGGCGCTTTAGGGCTGCCTCAGCAGTCATCAAATGCGCCTTGGTGGAGGTGGGTCACTTAGAGTCTAATGTCCCTGCTGCAGGCTACATCCCTGATTGGGTATACAAATGGCTGAAGTGTCAGTGCAGCTTAACACGCTGATCAGACAACACAAACACCGTGTTTTTGTGCAGTTTAAAGCAAAAATATTACCGCAAGCAAAAAATGCTCCACCTATTTCTCTGCCAACTGTCCACCCCACACCAAAACTTGGCCTGCACACAGGTAAGGTGCTCATACAAATCCATCGCAGAAACACTGTCAAAAGTATCGACAGAAGTTCAAAAATATTATTCCAAGATATGCAGGGCTGACCCAGTTGATCAAAATAAAATAGATGAATTTCTAGCCATTGCACACATTTGCACTGTTTTCCAATACCCTGAACTTTTCAAATTTAATAATCCAAGATGAACTCTGGTATGCTGTTCATGGTGCACAACACAGGAAAAGCCCAGGTCCAGATGGGATTCCACATTGTGGGATCCTCTGATGGATGCCACAAATAATTTCTCATAGTGAGAATCTTACTTTTTAATAAAAGTATGCAATAATGTTTTATTATAGTTTTTATGTTTTTGTTATTATAAGCGGGGCAAACCTAAGAAAGGTACTCTTTCTCAATACTAGTTTTTCCTATTTAAACTATTTCAGACTTTGAGACCATGGGTAATCAAAGCAAACTGAATACAAAGCTCAGTTATCTAAATCAGGAAATTCAGGTTTTTGGCCTATCAGATCGAAGATGAAATTTTTGAGGCAAAACCAACCTGTGTGGTAACGATTTGATGAATTGTATCCAATCATCAGCGAGTAAAATCTTCTCACCTTGATGGTGGTCAGATTCACATGGTAATGATTGGTTAAGTTGCACCCTATCATCGTTGAGTAAAATCTTTGCACCTCAGTGGTGGTTAGACTCAGATGGTAATGATTGGCTAATTTTTACCCTATCATCCTTGAGTAAAATCTTCACACCTTGGCGGTGGTCAGACTTGTGTGGTAATGATTGGTTAATTCATACCCAATCATTGATGGGTAAAATCTTCTCACCTCGCAGAGGTTTAGATCCGGGCAATATTGAAAAGCTTGAATTGACTGAGAAGTTGGAGTAATCCTATTATTGGTAAAAAACTTTTTTAAGACAATTTTTACAATAAACCATATTTTTCTGATAATTAGGATTCCACTGAGAATCTACCAAGGTCTTTTCGCCGTTGGTGCTTATATCATTATTAACCACAATATTATTTGTTGATTGGGCAGGGGATGGGCCAATCATAATAGCAGATTTGGGAGCACTAACACTTCCAACATTCTTTTCCTTAAGTCAAAAAGGAGAATTTCTGACACTTATGATTTCTATAAGAAATATATCAACTATCTATCCCTCCTTTTGTTAGCCTCAATGAACGTGTGTCTCTTAGAAACATGCCTCCTCCTAGGGGGACAAGAGGCTTACATGGTAACATTGTTTTTAAAGGGGATAAGCTGGACTTAGCAAACTGGCACCCTAATTCCCTCACTAACACTGATACTAAAATATTAACAAAGATGATGGCTAATTGATTAGGGGCATTGCATCTGAGTTGATATCCCCAGAGCAATTTGGCTTTATTCCTAATAGGTCAATATGGGACAATATACATGCTGTAGCTAATGTATGTCAATCCACTGTTACTGGGGCGCTTGTGTTTTTGGACTAAAGAAAAGCGTATGATAGGGTAAACTGGGAATACCTCAGGGCATGCCTTCACCAGTTCCACCTTCCCCATTATTTTTCAATTGGGCAATGATGCTTACTAACAAGATACATTGGAAATATGAGAACCATGTTTATTCACTGATGAGGTGCGCCCTCAGAGGGGCATTCGCCAAGGAGACTCTCTGAGCCAACTTTTATACAATTTTAGCCTTGACCCACTTCTCCACAATTTAAACTCATGTCTTACTGGTGTACATGTTCAAGGCAAAGCAGCAGTTAAGATGCTTGCATTTGTGGATTATTTTGTGGCCGGAATATCCAGAACCAGGATGCACTCACAATGAAGTCCGTAATCTGGGGATACTCCAGGGCTATAATGCAGCACTTAACACATCCAAAAATGAAATCATCCTTCTTGGTAGATACCAAACAAACAGGTCCCTGGCGCCCCTTAATCAGATGGATCCAGTAGTTCAGTCTACCATCAGATTACCCAGGCAACCACTCCAAAACACTAATATCATGCTACCTTTTGTGTAACCCCACTGAGGGCCCAGTGCGCCACCTGGGAGTGTGGATAGAGGGGGGTGGATATGCCAAGTCAATAATGGAACACAACATACTAGCTAATGCAACAAAGCGTATCATGTCATTAAGGGGTCAACAAACCAGCTTAACAGATAGAGTAGTGCTTGCCAACGCTATGCTACTGTCAAAAGTATGGTTTTCAGCCCATGCCATCGCTTTCTACACATCCTTTTTACTTCGCTATATGCCCTCTTACAAGGGTGGCTTTGCTAGGTTGATCCTCCCCTGTGCGACTGAAAGTCCTCTATGGTCCACGCCAAAGCGTGGAAATAGGCCTTTTTAACCACGTGGACCAGGCATTCAGGATTCTGGGTATATAAATTGCTTCAGTAACCAACCCCTCACTCTCAACCCAGCAATGGTCACAAGCAGCACGATTTAAATTTTCACATGCCATTGGCCTTTATAATCCCCAAAAACCTCAACTCTTTTCTCACTTATATGGCAAACCACCCATCTGCAGCTGGTCCGCACAGGACCCCTGCCCATTTTAAACGGATTTTACTTAATATGGGGAGCGCAGAATGGAGAATTAGTATAAGCGGGTATACCCCACAGAGGGGTCGTCCTGCTCCTCAATTCAAACATGAAGTCCATGGGAAAGCCGTTCTGAACAATTTGGTACCCAGGAGGTCCACTATCATGGCCAGAGTGGACTATCTGGACATGTTGGACATCCCATACTCCCCAGAAATTAAGAAAAGACATATGGAAATACACTCATTACCCTCTTCTACAGCCACAAGTATGATCCAATGAGTGGCGTTTCTTGAAATGGGTATACCATAACGCAGAGCGATCCAATGCATCACGCTCCTCATGTGCTGTGTGTGAACAATATGGGACGTTGGTTCACCACCTTGAAGAGTGCCCGCCGTCAAAAGCAATATGGCTTAAGGTTCAGCGTCTCTTTTGCATGGAGCAAACAAAGACCTTCAGCTTCTCCAATAACATCTTCACATTGTTCTTGGATTCACCTATACAACCCTCCCTCCAAGCAATAGTGGTGGCAATTGCTATGTGGACTATAATACAGTTGTCCTGGATGCCATCTCAGGTTCTACTCCCACCATCCAGGATACTGTACGCCGATTCCAGTTCCACCTTACGGACCACTTCCAAGCCTGGTTGTTTGGATATATACCATCCCATCAAAGTCATTTTGTTTCATCCTGGTTCCCGGTATGGTTCATCACTTCAGACCCCTTCCTTCATACGTACTCAATAGTGGTGCAAGCCTCTACTCATGATAACCCTCTTCCTTAAATTGGCGTTCCCGCTGGCAACAGGATACAGCGTTAGCTTCTCTGGGGTGCCTCTAGTGTTATTAATGCTTGATTAGTATTACATATTGGAAGTGTTTGTCTCATGGTCAGCCATCCCTAAATAAACTAAATGTAAGTATACTTAAAAAGGAAGCTTCTATTAACATAAGAGCAACACTTGAAAGGCTTTTTATTGCTCAAATTCACATTTTAACTTGGATGTTGAGATTAAAGATGATTTAATGGGTGACAATATCCACAAAGTTTAAAATGCAAACTATAAGACTTTGCTAAGCTAATGCTCCTCGACATCACATATATACTCCATATCTTTTCATTCTTTAACCTTAATTTTTACCTGGGACACGATGCCTTTTTTGTCTATTCAGGCCTTAAGATTATATCTAACTATTATAAAAACCATTTATATTTATCTTAAGGTTTGATTTTTTTGCTTTAAATATTATACCAAGTATCTTTGGTAATTCTTAGATCTTTCAACTGTATGTTCTGATGTCTTTGAGGTAAAAAAGACGCACAACATATTCAAATTTACAGATATGTATCAAAAGCTCTTAAATATAGTCAGGGCACTTTAGGGCCCTTTTGGGAATCATGAAAACTGGATAAACATGAGCAAGCTTTGAACACAATCCAAATTGCAACTCGGTTTATTTAAGCTCCACTATTAAATGAGTATTGAGCAGATTTGAATAAGAACTCCCAAAAGGGCAAAAGAAAAATAAACGCAGGAAGAATCCACCAAATTAACTAGAAAATGCACTGAGTCATCTAGTGAAGATCTTGCCACTTAGTGTCCACAAAATCTGCATCCCTAGCAAAAGAGAGTCAATTACAAAGAAAGCATATGCCTCCCGCCACATTGTAAAAAAAGTCTTCTTACTCAACATGATCTCAAATATCACTTCAAGCTCCCCATAGTGATCCCAAGTATCTTGAAAGCCTATAAATATCTCTAAATTTAGACTAATAAGATACCTTCAGATTTTCTAGGTTTCACACCTTAATTATTTTGCCTGTTTTTACAGTAATTTTGCCTGTTCCACAAACAGGTATTTCCTGCACAAAGTACTTTAACTGAGAGATATTTTCCTTGGGGAACATTGTCCCTAAGAGATTCCACTGAAGTTACTTTTGATTAATAATTGAACATCCTTTGAAGGACTCAACCTTCAAAGAGATCAAAGGATATTGATAAGCTGGTGCTTTCTGACAGGTCCTTACAATGCTTCCGGTTAAGCCCCACCTCCCATATGAAAAACTCAAGAGAAGACAACCCTTCCCTTATGGGATAGAATATGAGTTTGGCCTGATGGGTTGATATCAATAATCAAGATGTGAAGTTAAAATAGCCGCGAGAAATTGAGTTCTGCATGACCTTAACTTTATCTATTTCAGCCACCAATGTATTCAACTATCAAATTCAGGCTCCCAATGTCACTCAAACAATTTGAGAGCTTCTAGGCGAAGTGCAACCTCAGTTGGGAGAACTAGTCATACTCCTCTACTCAAAGTATTCTATGCACCGACTTTATCCTTCTGGAGTGCTTTTAGGCAATAATGTAGGAGCGACCCATACAGATTTGTACCTCAAGCAATTTGTGCATCCTATTTACACCATTAAATGCAGTTGCTCGCATTCCACATATAGAGATTCAGCGACATCTAAAATTGACCCGCCATATTCACTCCAAACTTCTTGATTTAAATGAAGCCGCCTCTAATTTTGGCCAAGATAATTGAGAGGCCATTTTGATCAACCATCAGGAGATCAATGACATCCAACTCCACCTGGCTCAAACTGACACAGGAGTCGTCCTATATTTGAAGAATGAATTCGCCCAGAGGATGGTCCAATATACCACTGCATGAACCAAAGAGTGGAAAGTGACTATATACTATTATCAATCAAATTACTAAAGATCACCAAACAACCGATTTTTGACTCATTTATTTGTTCAGCCATATCCAGCAGCTGAGCAAATGATGCACGTTGATGCCAAATCCTGAAGTTACAGTGCAACATGAGGCCCTAAGAGAATTAGGACTCGTTGGAGAGAAGGAAAGAAAGGGCCCTTGGTCCTGGAGGTCCACAAGGTATCAAGAGATTCCTCACCTGATGGATCCTTTTTCAATGATAACTACAAAGCTTGATTTAAAGCTCTCAAATGACAACTATTACTAGTGGCCCAAGAAGCTGAGATGACTATTGAAGGGGAACATCTGGATGCTGATTTAACCTTCCACTCCTTGTACAACAATATGATAAGTTTACTGGCTCCTGCTCCAAGCTGTCGCCTCCCAAAACCAAGAAAATCGACACATAAAGCAGATGATGGCCTGAATCCAAACAATTAAAATGAAACAGGATACTTTCACTGAGAAATTGGCCCAACAGTCTGAGGAAAAAACCTACGCCAAATTTTTAGATTCTAAGGCCACCTTGAAGCACGTCAATGAATACCACGCCATTATTGAGGATGACATAAACGAGATCCGCTTCAGTTTAATAGGGCTATCCCATATACTGAGATATGCCCCACGGAGTTCATTAACTCAGAATGCCACTCTTTCCTGCCGTTAATTTCCTTTCCAAACCCGGTTGATTTTTAAACCTATTTTAAGGTGAAGTGCGTTTCTGGGGCAGAGTTAATTCATTTGTTCCTCTTTGTATATGAGGTTGCAATGATCTGGATATTGACCAACAGAAATGCCAACATAAGCAAACCTGTCTTAATGCAAAGCACAAAAAACTATGATGCCTTATTTCAAGAAATTTACCACTTGGGCAGCCATTAATGAGGCTCTTATCAAAGGGTTTAGCATTAAGTTAACCCTCTCTAACTGTAAGCAGGCTTTCATGCGTATCTTCCCAAGACAAGTAGAAAAACATATTGAAATTTCAGGCACTTCTATCATGAAGCACAGATGTTTGCTTTCCGTGACCAGGTTACTTTGGCGATGCCATCTCGACTGTTCTATCTGCTTTCCAACACAGTATCAACTTTGTACTCTATTTTCAGAATGAAAAAAAGATGTTTAAATCTATCTTCGACATTAAGGAGCCAATAATGGAATAGCCAAAGCCAGAAGTACGCCAAGCTTGAAATAAGAAGAATTGACCCAATATCATGCCATTGGGCGCTTTAAGAGATCTCAACCACGATGCAAGCCATGCTCATATTGCAGAACCTTTGATCACCAAAAAATTTCCTATTGGAAGAAGCAAACCAATGAGTTGGAAAAAGCGGAGCCAGCTTAGGGCGTGAGGCGCCCTCTGCTGATGATGCAACGCCTCAAACTCAACTTTCTGACCCTCTGCACACTAGGTTAATTGTTCTGAAGAAACCTGAAAAATGGACGTTCAGGATTCTATAATTTTGAATAAAGACTTAACCCTCTTAATCTGCCTTTTCCAGACTGTATCCTCCAAAAAAACTCCATTAGATATTCCCACTTTGCACCAAAGTTACTTGAGTAAAGGTTGTTGTTAATAAAGTAAAAATCTTGTCTATCACTGACACCAGCAAACCTGTCAACGTCATTTCCTTGGCTGGCCAAGTGGATAAAAATTGCACAGAACCAGAATCACTCCCTAGACTACGGAACAGTGGTACCCCATTTTACCACTCCCTGGGAGATTTACTCCTCCTTGCCTCTTTTATTTGGCTCTCTGGTTGTTACAACTCCTGCCTTTGTGTTGGAAAATGATTGTTACGACTTTATTATTGGCACCGAGTTCCTAGTTGAGTTCAATGCTCAAACAAGCTACAAGGATTTGTGCTTTTATATTCTAGGGTTCTGCATTCTTCTGGTTTTTAAAAGATTCTCTTAAGGAGAAAGAGAAGAGGAAACCTCTTAGTTGACTACTGGAACACCCAGACCGCATCAAATGACTAGTGTATTGGGTAATTGGACCAAAAATCTAAGCTGCGGCTTTCCAGCACAGAGGATACTGAAAATGCCTGTTTATTCTCTAGGCTGCATAGTCATACCACCTAAAACGCAGATTCTAGTGGAGACTGGTCTTCAATTTTACCATACCACTGGGCCACTTATTGAAAATTCAAGGAGAGAGTAATCTGGCCATCTGAGAACCCCTTACCTGTCCTAAAGTTCTGGATCCTGATTACCGGGGCCCATTGAATGCTTTAATGACTAACTTTACTGGACAGCTGATGCAGATAACTTGAAACAGACCTGTCACATATGTATGGGTATTTCACGTTGACCAGATTGAGTCCATCTGAGGATGTGGAGGCCTACAAGACATAGTGTTGGACAAAAAAATGTTACAAAAGCCATGCTTGAGGTGGAAATTGGTGACAAACTTACTTGCAAACAACAAAGAAGTGACGCCCAAATCAAAGTGTATAATAATATTTTCTCCACTGGACTAGAGGATTTTGGGATGATGAAGGGGGTGCAACATCAAGTGCTTACCGGGGATGCTCTTCAATAGTTCCCACCTCTATCAGAAGTCTAAAGCCAAGTAAGTCCAGACCACAAAAGAATTAAAACACCTATTGAATGAAAGGCTTCTAAAACATTACATAGTCCCTGGGCTTTGCTGTTGTTGCATGTGAGGAAGAAAGAAGAAGGGCATCATATGGTAATGGATTACAGCTGTCTGAATGTCATTACTCAAAAAGGTTGATACCTGCTAACTAGGATTGAATATTCTTACACTTTTTAGCCAGATTCCTATTTTTCTCCACAATGGATTTTGCCAGAGGGTACTGAAAAAATGAAAATTGTGCCAGATGATCTAGAGAAGTGCGAACTTAGGCGAGTGAAGGTTTATATAAAACCACTAGCATGCCTCAGGGGTTGTGCAACGCCCAAGACACTTTCTAGTGGGCCATGGACTGCCTGTTGGAGGACCTGAAGATGTCATGTGTGCTGGTCTACTGGATGATGTAACTGTATTTCTTTGAACACATTTGAGCAGCATTTTGCTCAATTAAAGGAAGTGTTTAGAAGGCTGCGTTTTTCTGCGTTGTTTTCAAAAACTCAACAAATGTTCATTTCAGACTGAGAAAATTCTTAGTCATAAGGCAACCTTCAAAAAAATTTCTCCCTTGCCCAACAAGGTGACCACTATCAAGAAGATACTAGACCCAGAAATTTGTGTGACATTTAGGTTTTCCTTGGCATGGTTGTTTACTAATGACAATTTATTCACACTTCGCCAAGCATGCTGAGCCACTGACCTATCTTTTTTATAAAGAGGTTCCTTTCAGAAGGGAGGATTTCCAGCAACAGTCCTTCAATGTCTTATAAAAAGTACTTTTCTGGCCCCTATGCTTGTACATCCTGAGTTCAATAAACCCTTTATTCTATTACTGATGCTAGCAATATGGCTGTGGGGGCCATTCTGGCTCAATTGGAAGCAAGAAAAGTCGATTACCCCATAACTTACTTTATTAAGATGTTAAGATGAACGGATTAAATTAGAGCATAATTGTACATGAGTGTCTGCCATGTAATGAGCCATCAAACTTTTTCATCCTTTTCTGTACAGGGATCTTTCACCGTTGTGATGGACCATGCATCACTATGGTGGTTACAACAGATGAAAGTCCCATACGGACGATTGACTCAATAAGCACTTAAGCTCCAGCTTTTACGATCTCTCAATGATCCACTGCGCAGGGATGATACACCAAAACGCTGACAGGTTGCCACAATTGCCTATCATGGCCCTTATACTTCTGAAGAGGACTATATCTAGGAGCTCATTGAAAAACTAGTCATGTGGAGCCTTGAGATGTTGATGACTCAACAGAACTTATAGCTGGCTGCTCAGTCTAAGGGTAAAAGATTGTTATGAGAGCAGATTGGGACCTCTTAGCTACTGTATGTTTGACCCTCCGCCTGGAACGAAGCTGTTTTTAGAGGCTCATGCTTTCGTGGGGAATGGAGCAGTAAAGAAACCCATTAATAAATGTGAGACCGTTGCTATTGAGAAGGAATGATTGAGAAAGTCCAGGATGTTGTAGACTCTTGCTTCATGTATGCAAAATTAGAAGCCGCCCAATCATCTATATCAGCATCGCATCATGGGTCCCACGGCCCCATTTGCCATGATTAGCATCATAGTTATTGGACACCTGCTAATGGCAATGTACAGTCACAGATTTTTCATTATTTCAGTTGTTTACTTTACAAAATAGGTTGAAGCCATATCAAATGCCTCCCCAAATTCAAAAGTGACAGTATCCTTTTTGCTGAAGCATATCTTCAGTTTCCACAGTAGTCCCAAGTTACTGCCATCTAACAATGGGAACAATTTTATTCCAGTGTGGTTGCCAGCCTCAACTCTCTAATGGGTACTTACCATTATATAATGACACATTATCATCCGGCTACCAATTGTGTTGTAGAACAAGCAAATAGTCCCTTAGTTGCTATCCTTCACAAGTTGGCTTCCTCAAATTAAAGTTGAAATATATACTTACTGGCGGCATTACTAGTGTATCACGTTATCTATCATTGAATTATTTAGAGATCATTTTTTTAAGCCATTTATAAACGAGAACCAATTTTGCCCTCTAATGTGCAGCCTCTACTTAAAACTTCCACGCCAGAAACCTCTGACCTTGCCATGCAAATATTGACTGATGAATTATTAATATTACAAGCATTACCCAATAGGTCAACAGGTAATATTTGACGAAGGAAGCTGATCAATGTGACGCTCGGCGGCTAGTCCTTCCTGAGGTCCAATTAGGGGACTTATCCCTATTTTAATATTACTGGACTAGGGGAAGAGTTCATAAACTTGATACTCTGAGGTCAGGTCCAACCTGGGTGATCTGCCTTCTGGGTCCCAAATATCTAATTGCCATTTTGAATTCAGGTGCCATTGTAAATTGGTTGCATGCTAGATTGCTCTGATATTATGTCCCTCCTTGGAAAGATCTTGACGGGGGAATTTCTGGCAAACATGATATCTGGATGAACATGAGCAAGCTTGAACACTACCCAAATTGCTTTGGTCAAAGATGATACACCAATTTAATAATTATTGAGGCCAACTCAAATAATGAACTCCCAAAAAGTCAAAAGGATACTAAATTTTAGGAAAAATCCATTGATTCAACTAGCAAAGGCACTGAGTCAGCTAGTGTAGATCTTACCCACTTGGAAGTCCACAGAATCTACCACCCTGGCAAAAAAAGTCAATTACAAAGAAAGCCTACGCTCCCACCACATTATCAAAGTTTTCTCTTTACCCAACTCAATCCCAACTATCACTTCACAACTCCTTTTAGGCTATCCCAATTATCAAAAGGGTATAAATTTCACCAAATTTTGACTAATAAAGATACCTTCAAAATTTTCTAAAAATTATCACTAATTTTTTTGCTCTGTTTTTACAGAGATTTTGCCTATTCCACAAACCAAGATTGCCTCCACAGAGTACTTTTGCCAAGAGATATTTGCTCTAGGGGACATTGTCCCTAAGACTTTCCACAGGAATTGCATTTGATTAGTAATTGAACACCCTTCAAAGGCACCAACCTTTAAAGAGATCAAAATCCAACAAGCCCCTTAGCATTTAGTTAATATTTCTCAATCCTGGCTTCAGATCAGGATAGTTATGAAGTCTTACAGGATAACATAATATTTCTAAACTGGTATCTAATTTGTTTGCTTAAATTATTCATTTTAAAAATCTCTTACAGGGCGTCATCAATTTTTAATTTAGTAAGGGTCTATTTTATATAATATCATGTAGCCATCAATATATCTTATGAGTTCAATGTCCCCTATGATTATTACTTTCAAGAAATAAGGTTTATGCACATGAAAAATCAAAAGTCAAAGGAGTCCTTGGGATCATCTAGTACTAAAAAAAGGAGTCCATCATAAATTACATTATTTGAAATTTGAAGATAAAAGCACCTAATAATTTTAGCTGCAGTAAGGTTTATATAAGTGATGTAAAGGTTACTGTATCCATATGGAATTTTATACTGGCCTAAAGTCAAGTACTACAAAGCTCAAATACCATTTAACTCTTCCTGCAATTCTTTATGCCCCAGATGTTTTTGGGAGCTTTTTACATATCCAATTAACCATATTCTCCTATAATAAGCACTGAATTAATTATTTTTACCCAAAAGTATTGTCTTGGAAAACTCCTAGGTTTTAATATTAGCTAGGTTTGTTTGTTAATTCTTTTTATAAGCTCTTTAGAATAGCTGTAAAGTAGAATTATGGAAGTGCATAATGTACCTGTCTTCTAGAAATATTGAAAATGTAAATTCAACCTTTTTGAGGGGGCCTTCAGATGATCAGCTAGGAAAATAATCAAAAGACTCATCAGAAAATCATATCACACCAGATGAATTAAAAGCATTAGTTTCAATGCCTTAACAGATGTAATTAATACTTTGACTCTGATATTTGATGGTTATTGGAAAATTGGTGCAGCGGCATTGTATTATCAGCGCACAGGCTAAACACTCCAAATACAAGGTACTGTATAAGGAAAGTACCCTTGACTTAAAAATCTAGCAGAAACCTCATATACTCAGAATTTGTTTTTTTATTTAAATAAAGGAGCACACTGTAGTATTAGATACTGCACTGGTCCAGGCTCGCTGATAGTATTCTTCTTGATTGGCTCTTTATTAAAGCTTTTAGGGGTCTTGAACCCTTGGTTAAATCCAAATAATAAGTTCAGATTTTTTATTCCAAGATCTAAATATTACTCTCTTCAGCTCCCTTGTTCAACTGCACAGGTTCCTTTCTATTTTCGTTGTTTGATTTTGATAACATGATATAATGGGCAATAATAGTATGAAGACTACTATACTAGTTGAGCTAATAGCGAAAATTATGATTAGGTCTAACGCCAAACTGGTGCTTGTCCTAATATTGATTTTTCTGAAATGAAAGAACTTCAACCTTATTACGTCGGGTAGAA